>JAUZSV010458442.1:0-16783 GCA_034780495.1 Parotocinclus cesarpintoi | reverse complement strand
TTGCCAGACATGATAAGTTTCTGTTCTGGAAGTTCTACGGCTAAAGTAGTGTACAAAGTCTTATATAAATAAAGCGTCCCTACTTCGCAGATTTTCGTTTATCGCGGGTGGTCCTGGAACGTAACCCCAACGGAACACTGTATATGTAATAAATCCCTTACAGAGTTTCCCTTACCCACCAAATGTTAATATTAATCACTGGCAAACAAGAAAATGCTAACTGCTTAGTGACATATCAAATAATTTATAATTTATGTTCGAAATATAAATTATTAGCAATTTAGCCTAAACATTGTATGACCTCAGGCAAAAAAGAGAACATACCTGTTATTACTTACCTAGATAACAGATTCATTCATAACTCACTCATAATATTTCACTACTATTTTAAGATGTTTCTGGTATCTTCTTGTATTTATTAATTAAATATGCAATTTAACTCGAGTTATTTTGTGGCCATCCTACTTCAATGTAATGTTCCAAATTATCCCTCAAATCTAAATTTTATTCTCACAAATTCCTCAAACCCATTTTGAGGCCCCCTCCCCATATTCACCACGGGAGGGAGATGAAAGCTCATCTGCATTTTTTTCTCTCAAAAATGGCCACGAGTGTCACAGAAGTATACTGTACATATAAATTTAGACTAAACCACTGTGTAAAACAAACAAAAATTAAATGTGAGGGGAAACACAATGCCACTTGGAAAGTATGGTAGAATTTGGCATAAACAACATAAATGCCATAATCCATCAAGCCTTAATCTTTAATAAGTGGTTCAGACTGCTGGTGGTGCAATATTGTTGTTGCTGACCAAGTCCATCCCTTTATGACCACAGTGTGCCATCTCCTGATGACTACTCCCATCAGGATAACACACCATAACACAAATCTCTCATAAGGTTTAAACTGGTATTGTTAATAGAGTGAATGTTAATAGACTCTATGCTCATAATCCATAAGTAACTGCATTTTCTCTTTTTTCTCCAAGCCAATGTTCCGGTACCTGTTCCAGCCCTCCAAGGACTTCCCGCTGAGGACTCTATATCTTAAAGGGATGTGGTGGAGATTTGCATTATGGATGTGCAGCCAACAAATTTCATGTCAATATGGGCCAAAATTTCTGAGGAATGTGTCCATCCCTTTGTTGAATTTATACCGTGAAGTATCAAGGCAGCACTAAAGGCAAGAGTCCAACCCAGTACTAGAATCTGCACCTAATACAATACCCAGTGAGTACATATTCAAAAATAATGAAACTTCTTGGAGAAAATCAACTTAGCTCTTCTTATTAAGAATTCAAATCAAAGAGCACATTTTATTTTAAACAGTCTGACTATAAGATGTCCAAGTGTGCATTTTCGCAACACAAGTTATTTTACCATATCATCTGGAAAATAATATGGAAATCATGAAATATTGTAAATTTATTTCACTGCCGGTGCACATCAGTAGTTCCAGCAGTGAACAGCAACTCCACTGCACATCTTTCTCTGGGCTAGGATGATTTTCTTGAAGGATAGGCCTCCTAGGAGCCTTGCATACTTTGAATCTAGGACAATAGAATACTGCAGTATGGTCCATGATCTCGGCTGAGTCTGATGTACACCCTGAGGAGGTCAAAGGACTTGTCGAACCTCTGAGTCAGTATGAGCAGACTATATAAATATATAATGTTTCCATATTTCCATATTATTTTTCATATGATGTGGTAAAGGAACCTTGGGTGCCAAAACAGACTTGGACGTCTCAAAGTCAGAGTGGTTAAAAAGAAATCTGTTCATTGATTGAATTTTTTCCCCAGTTAGCCAGTAAGTTGATTTTTTCCCCAGTTAGCAAAAACTCATAGTTACTATTTAATAATGATAGAAAAAAGTTCCAGTTAACCTTACTTCAGACAGACACATTAGTCACTATGTCAGATTTTCAGAAAAGAAACGGAATGAAAAGGTGTAGATATGCTAAAGCTTACAAAGATTTTTGCAAGCCACACTGTGCCTTTAGGACCATGAGTAATGTTTAATAAGTAAGTTTTTTTAGTCTGCTCTGTTGGACTTTACTCCACATAGAATGCCTCCAAACCAGTATATCCATCATTTTACAGGTTGCTTTTGTAAACCCTTTATCATGGCAAAAACCTCAGGGTGATTTGTGTCAGTCTGACCTAGGAGTACTCTCTTTATATGGACATACAGAGACGTACAAGAACCTAACCAGATGACTCATGTTAAGGGCCAAGCCAGGCAGTAAAGGTTCATTTTGAAGATCAGGGTCAAGTGAAAGGGGGGCACTTGAGTACAACCCTGGCAATTCAATAACGGCCTTGGTGCCACTACAGGGAGAAAAAAAAAAAATTAGCAGAATAAACATAACAATGGGACAGCCCATGGAGTCCTGAGTGCAGTGGTCATTGAAAAGAGGACTCTGAAGAGTCACTCTTGGGCTAGTGCGGTGGTCTAATGGCAGTACGAGGAGTCACAGCGAGGGCTAATTGTGTTGCATGTTATACACAGATGGCCTATTAAACCTTCACCATTACCCTGCTGCCAACCTCAGTGGCCCTCTTTAGCCTCCAAAATGGCCTCTAAATTGGACAAAGGAATTAAAAGTGGACCTCACCAGTGAATATATATATAACCTTTTAAATTCTATTTCAAATGTATATTGGCTAATATGTAAAGCCCAGTTATGTCAGAAAATCGCAGTGGGTGCCTGATTAGATATAAAAACCGAGTGTGGATTATAAAGCGTCCTTGAGTTTGAGAAAAGCACTATATAATAATAAGAATAACTAATACCAAGTATTATATAATAATATAATACCGAGACAAGTTTAACCTCCTAGGAGACTTCTACACCTAGATAGAAGTTCTTCAATTGGTCAGCTTTCATTTTTGACTGATCTGTTGTGTGTTTATTAGGTGATAAGTGCAAACACAATTTCAATGGCTTTGCACACTTACATGCAAGTCCAAACACTACAGAATCAGTTTGGCTCAAACTGACCCCAATGTTTAAGAATTTAATAGTGTGCTAGCTGATATTAATAGCTAGCACATGTGTCAGAGTTTGTAAGCAGCTCCATATAGAGTGGTATGAAAGGTGCAAAGAACGGCACCTGTTAGTTTATTACTTTTTGTGTTAGTGCTCACTCAGATGGAGCTATAAATGTTATTTACAAGTTTATGACTGCTTTTTATGTCTTTATTTACTTTAGGCACTTTTGTCACATCTTTTTGGATGAGTAGTTTAGTTGCATCACGTTCTTGATATGGATAATTATATATCGGAAACCCTTACAACCATGATATATTGACTAGACCCTCCATGTAAGCTGAGGGAAGACAAACAGATTGTACGATATTGCTTATTTTGTAATAACAAGAGGTTTTATCTACTAGGAGAAATACAAAGCACTTTTGTAAGTCTTTCTGGATAAAGGCATCTGCAGAATGCTGTAAATATAATGTTAAGTTATATTTCTATAAATTAAATATAATTTTCTCGTAAGTGATCATTTACCCACCCTTTTCATTTTTTGTCTAGACAGCTTAATTTAATTTGTTAAAAAATTTGTTAATAATAAACATTTGAGGCCTGCAACACATTCCAAACAAGGCTGGGACAAGGGACAAGGTTAAATAATGATGTGATTTCAAACAGGTGATGTCAACACGTGACTGAAAAGGCTATGTCTTTGATGAAAAAAGATGGTCTCCTGTCAACAAATGTGGAAGAAAGTTATTGAAATCTTTTACAACAATGTACCTCAAAGAAACATTGGAATGGATTTCCATTTTTCAGGCCTAGCCTTTTCTGATTTGACTTGTTTTGAGATGTCTTGTGGACCAGTGGCAATAAGGGGGGTTGTAGTTGTGTTGCCTGTCACTGTTTGTGTGGTAGGATCCCCAGATACTTTATAAGAATGCAGTATTCAGATACTGAAAAAAGTACTTACTGTGGCCTCCATTTACACTTGAGCAATAGCACCATCTGGCAGCTTCTTCTGGATGCCAGTTAACCCTTCTAAAGTATGGTATGAAAAAGCTTGATCAGGAATGTATTTTGGAAGGAGAATAGGGCAAAAAGGCTAAGATATGATAAGACTGGAATGCAGATACGTGGAAAAGGGTATTTTAATTGAGTCATAAAGTTCAAATGTTTGGGTCTCAGTGTCAACAGGATGTTATATATTGCCATAATGCCACCGATAAAGCAATATAAAAAAAAAAAAAAAAAAAAAAATGTAAGCAACTAAAACTGTGTGTACATATTTCTTATCTCTACAGGCAAATATCATAAGAGTCGTGTGTCAAAACTGTGCCACTGAATAAGAATGTCGACTGACAGCAGATCTCGACCAACATCAGTGCTCAACATTAACAGTGCTCCTATGGCTTAAGGTAAGCGAGTCCTCAGAATCATTTTAAAGGGTTATCAGTGCAATCAATTGCCTGTAGTTTTGGCTCGAGTGTTTAAAATGTGCTTGAATACCTACATGCATACATAAATGCATATACAGTGTTGTTACTAATTGTCTACACATATTGAAACAGTAAATTATCCTGCAGCAATGTCAAAAGATTTTCCTTCATATCTCCACAAGGGTGAGTTGTTGTTCCAATTATCAAGCTGCAACAACCTACTAGAATGAAAAAGTTATATGTTTAAGAACCTAGACTGCCTTCCACGTTGAACAAAACAAATATTAATGTTAAGATATAGTTTTAGAAATGCAATCTGAAGAAATCTACCGTAAATGCTGTCTCATTTCTCACCCTGCCTTTACAACGTCTTCAGTTCTGCCTGTCTTTGAATTTCACACAGCCACACCTACCAATGTTATATATCCCCCACAGTGTAACAGTTGAGCCTTTGTGAGGTCACAATTGCATTTACACGCTCCAGGCACTTGTGCTGTAAAAACGCTCATTCCTGTTGCAGCACTCAAGTGTAAATCAAAGCCAGTTCATCCACCCCAGAAAACAGGAAATGCAACAGAGTATCAAAGCCAACTGTAGGCGCTGTGCTATAGATACCATTAATAGGGCTAAAAAAAACTGATTGTTATTTGTGTTCGGTAATGCAAAGCCTAGTTACACATTAAGGCAGAACTATTCCTGTCACAAAGTGTTCAGACAGGAGATAAATAAAATCCAGCTGGTTAAAAAGCTGGTTCACATGCATGGGAAAATGTGCGACAACACAGATAAGGATTTGACTTTTAACACTAGTCAATTTTGCTTGTCAGAGTTCATCCAGGTGAACTTTAACAACATCAATGCTCAATTTTGGGAAGCGAGAGAAAAGGACAGGCTAATGATATGGGGAAACTGCTAGTTATTAATGAATAATCACACAGTCTTAGGCGTGTGATTGCTTGTCCACCTCACTGAACAAATGTTAAAACAAATGACATATTGCAGTTGTTGAGCACTGGACTGTTTTATTACTGGTGTTATGGCGCATTGCTTCTTTCATTTCTGCGAGTGCCTTTGTGCTGTTTCGTTTAAATGGGGGCGAGTTCATGAGTCATGTTTACATTTCTCAAATGGCGGCACCCTTAGAAGTCTGCTAAGCAGTTGGTGCTAAGTGTATTTACAGTGTTATGGAGTCTTTTCTGTGTAGCTTACCAACACATGCGAGGCAAATGGCAATTAAGTAAGTAGTTTGCCTTCATTCGGCAAAAATGGTACAAAATGATCTCGTCTGACGCACTGCTCTGGTGTTAGGAGAGAACATATCATTAGCTACATCCATTAATATCAAGACACATTCACAACGTTTAAATAGAATAAATTCTATAATTTATAAAAACAAAAGACTCAAAGAAGACCCTGTCAGAAATATCTATGAAAATTCAGTCTGCAGAAACTTAGTTAGCATATTTTAAATGCCAACTATTGATAGGAAAATATAATGTAACTTTTACTTTAAGAAAAACAAGCATTTGAAGTCTGTGTAATTTATACAGTTTTAATTATCATTGCAGTTGTTTTTAATCATTACATTTTATGTTGATGAACTAGCCAATCCAAAGCTCATTTACTCTCCAAACATGTATCTTTAATAAGACAATGCCCTAGCATTTCTGTTTAATACTCAAGTAGGTACGAAAATAATTGTTTATTAACAGAGTCAAAGTTCAAAAGTCCAAAATGCCATGTATGGAGATAAAGGTAGTCCCTGTTTTATGATCAGGATATGTTCCAACAAATCCATCGTGAGCTGAAAGTATGACAAACCTAATAGTTTATATTGGCTCCTGTATGTATCTACCTTCAACATGATCCAAACACTTACTTTAAAATACTGTTGGGCAGAATCATTAACACAAAGCCTATTTTTGGCGTTTTGTTGGATATCTCATGTAATTTATTGAGTAATATACTGAAAGTAAAAAACAAAATTATTATTGTCGCAACCACAGCTTTTTCTTACTAGCAATGTTTGGGTTTTGGGGATTATTTGGCATTTTCTGTTTGTTGTTGATATTTTGTGCATTTTGTGACTCATTCTCAAAAAGTGATATATAAATTATTTTGAGCAATAAAATTCACAAAACACAACATAAAACATTTATTGTGCAATGCAGCACTTCTTTTCTTTGTATATTTGATCATATTTGAAACTCCAACCGATAACAGCAATGTAAGAAACTTTATCATGTTGTTTTCTACTTTTAAGACTGTGATTTTTTTTTGTGTCAGCAAATGTCACAAAATTTCTCTTGTACTAGTTGTCTGTCTTACAGACATTTATTACATGTATAGAATACAAAGTTTATTTCCTGTTATAATTCTGAAGCATTTAAACACTGCATACTTATAGTCACTGCTCACAAAAATGAAATCATCCCCTAATTTTTGTGAGCAGTATACTTAATCCATAGCATGCTTTATCAGATACTTATTGTTATAGTAGTTCAGCAATTAACTGATGCATTATGGGGTTCCACAGCACTGGCATTATATAATTAGATAATACTTATATATGAATGGTCTAGTTTAGATAAAACTTAAATGACTTTGACATGCTTGTCACTCACAGCTACTAAAAACAAATTAGCTTGGTAGCTAATTTCAACTACTTGCACCAATGTACCGGTACTGAAGAAATTAATGAAGAACATAGCATGGTGTACTTGGCACCTGGTCTTTAAGAAAACATGTAAGGTGTTCCTAATAATCGAGTTTGAATGAAAAACTCTTGTTTTAACTCGCTGTTAAAAGACTAAAATGTTGTCACTTTGCTGAGTACAATTTATAATATTAAGACTTTAAAAAAACCTCTAAAACTGACTCTAGCAAAACCCAAGTGATTAAATATCAAACATTTAGCAGCTTCTATGTGACTGACAAAACACCAAATTTCTAGCAAGTTTAAATGTTCCTGGATCTGAAGCCAAAAAAGAGTAAGATTGTCTTAAGAAAGCAAATCGTCTTAAAAGTGTTTTTTTTTTTACTTCATTATTAATTTTAGATAACAAAAATAATTGTTATTCTGTAAATAGCTTCTTAAGGAATATATTTAAATTCTAAAGTGGTATTCTTACAAACATTATGTTTATAAATGTTGTCTTAACCTTACGATAGTGTCACACTTGTCTAAGGCTGTAAGAGTTAAAAAGGTAACCACCAAAATTTTCATAGTCAAAAGTCATATATACGGTCAATTAAAAAGTTTAATTAACTTTTAAGTGAAGGTCAACCTTAAGATACAAATGTTGTCTAGATAATAATCGTATATGGCAAAGCTGTTGCTTTAATCTGTGTTTTAGATGTTTTGTGGGTTTTTGGAGAAAGGGAAAGATCCAGGACAGCCTCTCAAAAACAGGGCATATCTTCTCACCCATCCCCATCATGTTCTTCTTTGACAATACAGACCCCTATTAATTAAATCGTATAGTGGGCAGACATTTTAACTAATGATAGATAAGAAAACAATGAAGATTTTCTTAAGGTGGAATTTAACAACATTGTGAGTTTTTATAGAAATGTGTGTTTAGTGTTGTGTCTTAAGAACCTAAGTTAACCTCACAAAAGTGCAAAGCTTTTTTTCAAAGCTTTTTTCAGTGGTGAACAATTCACTTTATAATGGTAGGCCCAATACAGCAATACAAACAGAATATTTCTAATGTACTATCTGTAATCATATTTGTGACATTCTGGCTTTAATTTTGCTTGCTTCACGGCCAACAATTTACTCACAAGTTAATGTGGTTTTAAAAACCTACCTAGCCCCTTCAGTGTGCCTATAATTTCAGTCATCAGTCACCATTTTCAACCAACAGATGTTTCTCTCAGTCAGCAGGGTTGCTGAAAATAAATGAAGATGGAGAACTTCTCACTCTTAAACTGTTTCATATGGAAGTCTCCACTCCTTAGTGTACTTGTTACAGAGAAAATATACAGCATGCCAAGCTCAACAGCTTAGTCAAGTGAAATGCTTTCTCTTATTCATTCATGCACTCTGTATTCACAGTAGTAAATGCAGATACCAGTTTAAATAAGGACTACTAAATTTATTTGTGTTGGCTGTAATTTGTGACAGACTTACCTTTAAAATATTAGCATAAATTATAATTTATATGTAAAATGTGACTGACAGGCTTCTGTGTGTTTTAAAAGTACAATACATAGAAATGTACCGATTGTATTACTGTTCGTATTTTAAGGCATCTGTCTGTGTGTATCAGAAAGAAAAAGTGGGTGTCTCTTTTATAATTTGAACCGCCATTTTCTAAACAACCTGACAAGCAAGAATTATAGTCTTTTTACAGAATGAAATAATCATTCTAACTATTTTTTCTTCAGTTTTTGTTTAAGATTTCCGCTTTGCTCCAGATAATGACATATGGTTACTGGGCTGGATGACAGATAATTGCCAGGGTCAAATTCTAGAAGACTTGCTTTTTGCTTTAGAGCTTGGTCAGGGAGATGAAACCTTAGTGGAACTATTTCCCCAAACCAATTTGATTTTTTTCCTTACCAAAGCTCAAGCTTTGATTTTTTTCTCCCCACATCAAAGCATGTTATTTGTATAAATCAAACCCATATACAATATTATTTTAATGTTGTAAAATCTATTTAGTGAAAGTTTACACTATGATTTTGGTGTAACATGACCAAAATAATTCAGCTCCTCTGCTTATTTCCTTATGAAAGGGATATGTGTACCCAAAAACTTTTGTCAAAGATTTGTTTGCAAGAAAAAATGTAACCATTAGAATTTAGCCTTGGAGAACATAATGGAAATGAATGCATCATTTGAAAGGCTTTATTAATGAAACCCTTTCTCTTTCCTATCCTCTAAAAAAAGAAATATTAAATCTATGATAGACAAGTTTATGCAATGCTTAACTTATTGTTATTTGATAGCTCTATAGCTAGATTAGATATTAGATATTCTAGTTAGATTACATATTTGGTAGTGACCAAATTACACAATGTTTTGTCCTCTTTCAGTCATAAAGTCATACAGCGCATTTTCACTTTTATCTTTGGCTCACGATGAACAATAAACCCCCAAATATGATGTGTGAGGAAATCGTAAGCCAATTTGCATAACATACAAAATCCATCAGTAACATTTGTAAACTGTAACCCATAAATGATGAATGTCTAGTTGGATTCTTATGAAACCCGATACGGATCTGGAAATAAGAGTTTCAAAACGGGAAGCTCTAAACTTTAAATAACTGTTTCTCAGCAACACTTCACACTACTTAGCAAGTTAACTTGAAGCAATGGCCTAATAATTGGAAGGGTATCAACATCAGCACATTTCAAAGGCCATTTTACACGTTTACCATGAGTCAGTCATTACAGTGTTTGGTACACCAATAAAGCACAACACAGTGAACGTCCAGACCAACTGTAGCAATTGTTCCCCATCTAGTCTACTCAGTTTTCTGGCTTGAGGCTTCAGATGCAATGACTTTGTTAGTTCTAATGAGATTGTCAATTGATATTCTTAGCAGTGAGAACTAAGCCATAGTTTCAGTATTTATATTTATCATGTATCTGGGCACATATAATTAAGTAGCATAACTGTGGTGGCATAGTGGTTAAGGTACTGGACTATGGACCAGAAGGTCCATGGTTCAAATCCCAGCTCTGCCACAGTTGGGTCAGCGAGCAAGGCCCTTAACCCACAACTGCTCGGATTGTAAGACTGTATTAATTGTAAGTTTATTATTATTATTAATTATGTGTCTGATAAATGCAAATAACCCTTATTGTAAACCAAGCCACATATATAATAGTTGAATGTTCTACAATTTAGGATTTACCTAAATATTTGTCACCTTAAACCTTCCAAATAAATTATTGAACCATTTGTAATATTCAAAAATGTTGAGTTTAGTGGCATATTTCTGTCTATCTGTATGCGTTTCCTGTACTTATCATCATTAGCCTGTAATGATTTATTGCATCACTTATGTGACAAATGTTTTTTACAGACAATTTTTTAAAATCCACATCATTTTGACACATCATTTTCATTTTGCCATCTAAACTCATTTAAGGGGGCCTCTGTCCCCCAAGCTGAATGTATGTAACATTTTTCTTGATGCTTTATTGGAGAAAACTGGAATTTCTTTTTGATATGTGAAACATTTTCACACCAATAAGTTCAGTCATACAAATGTTAACCAGAACAAAAGGTATCATGTCAGACATGCTGACCCAATACTTGCTTGAATTACCACACCCATCACGTTCTTATCCATGTATTACCACGAGGTGGCACTGTAACAAAAAATACACATCAGTTATGGTCCATTAAGACTACATTTAGGATCTTATGTGATTCGGAAAATGTCTGAATTATTTCTTATTTAATAAACTTGTGTGTTGATAGCATTCTTGCGAACTGTCCAAATGGCAAAGGCCAGAGCTAAGTAATCATTTTAGGACGGACATACATTTTTCAAGGATAATGACATGGGTAATGTGGGAAATGTGTGTCTGTTATGATCAAATAGCTCCGTCTAAGCGATCCAATTAACTGTGACATTTATCTTCAATGATGATTTTAGCAGACAGCTCAGGAACTAAAAACTAAAAGCTTATTTCAACCTAAAACGTCACAATTAAAAGTTACAATCTTTCATATCAGATTACATACCGTCTTGTAAATGATGAAACCATGCACTGAAGTGAACAGTGGCTTCACCTTGCCACCTCTTTTCATGAGAAACAAAAATACATCTAGTTCTTTTGTATACTGAACTATTGAATGCTCAACAGCCAATAAAAAGCACTGATGATATTCACCAATTAATGAGAGCACAGACAGGCTGCTGGAAATGACAGAAGAATTTAGTACTGAGAATCAAATATGATATTCATCAAAACTATTTCAGAATTACATAGTTCTGGCATGGCTTTTTGAGACCATGTCTCATCATGTCTTACAGTGTCTGGTTACTTGAGTCTAACTGCCAGTAATTTAGACTAAACTCATTGTTCCATTTTCCCCCTTGGGTCATGCAGAGTTCAATGTTTGGAAATAAAAACAACATAATTTTGCTACTTACACCCGCTATAGCCAAACGCTTGTGGGTGCCGAGCAATGACATCCAAAAATGTGCATATTCGTATGGAGCTAGCTCTTGTTTTGATGCCAACAACCTCCACTGCTCTGAGGAAGCCTGTCCAGTAGATTTTGGAACCTTGCTAGCTGTTGGCATTCAAATTTGTCTCAAAGGCATCTGATGGATTTAAGGTCAAATCTACGTCCATGTTTTCCATCAAAGTTGGAAAACCATTTATACCACTATATATTGTCATATATAATATGTGTGTGTGTGTGTGTGTATATATATATATATATATATACATACAATGCCCTTGATAGTTATTGGGTTATTGCCAACCCTGGTTAAGATATGTTAAAATCCTTAAAATACATTCTGTTGTTTTTATGTTTTTATTGCGTAAACATTTTTATGTATTGTACTGGTAAACATACTCTCACACTGAAAATTGTAAAAAAAAAAAAAATGTAACCTTCAACTCAAGTGAATTTTAAGCGAGAAAAAAATTCTGACTAAGAAATAATTTTTCTTTATAAAATCACCTGTTCCACAGTTATTGGCACCCCTAGCAATTCTTAGGAATTAGATGTAATGAAAGTATTTCTGTCACTTTTGCAGTAGTTTATGAAGTTGATCAGAGTATGTAGGAACATTTAATTAGTAATTCACAACTTACTGTTTCCCTGGGGTATAAATATGACGTGACACAGAGGCAATTTCTCTTCAACATGGGAAAGACAAAGGAACATACCATTCAAGTAAGGCAGATGTGTGTTGACCTTCACAAGTTAGGCAATGGCTACAACAAAATAGCCACTCCCATGGCCATCTCAATCCCCAGACCTCAACCCCATTGAAAACCTATAGGGTGAGCTGAAGACGAGAGTGCAGAGGAGAAGACCCAGGTTGCTGGATGATTTAGAGAGACTGTGCAAAGAGGAATGGTCGAACATCCCTCTTTCTGTATTCTCCCATCTTGTGAAAAATTATAGGAGAAGATTAGGGGCTGTTTCGTTGGCAAAAGGGAATTTGTACAAAGTATTAACATCAGGGGTGCTAATCATTGTGGCACACATGATTTTGATGAATTCGATGTTAAACCATTATTTCTTAATGTGGGATTTTTTTTCCTACTGAATAAATGCACATGAGTTAAAGGTTGGATTTTACTACGATTTTTTTCCATCGTGGTCCTATATTATTTAGAAAAAAAACTCAAGCTAAAGAACACATTTGAATAATTATGGACGGCACTGTATATACCTGTTTTATATATATATATAAACATATATTTTGGATTTTACAGCTTTATATCCTCTACTTTATTTACTTTATAATCTGTACTCTACTATACTACTCTACTATACTGTACTGTACTACTGTATTAATATAATATATACAGAAGAATATGTGGTATATATAATTATATTAGATTTTATATACCTGGATTTATTACTACAACCCAAAATAAGCTGACATTAAAATTCAATTAAACAACCTTATACAACATTATTGTGATACCCATAATGCCTTTAGGGTTTTTGTGAACACTATAAGAATGTTATTGACATTAGCATTTGCCTTTCGCCATTTGCTGATGCAGACCGAATAAAGTGCAGCATTATTGCAGTTCCTGACCGAGCAGAATAAATCCTTTAGGCCAACAAATATCGACTTAGAGCCCATCTTCAACCCTTATGCTGCAAAGATCATTTTGAGAACGTTGGAGATTTAATGATTTTTACAAGTGCTGTATCATTGACGTCTCTCTTTCTCTTAATCCTTGTCTTTCTTCTTCGCTCCGTCCTATTTAATTATACAGTGAAGTGGTAAACAATGAATTACTCTGCTTTAATTACAAAACCATCATCTTTCCAGGACCAGGGTAGAGAGTCCCAATTCAATTTGGCTACTTTCTAACAATGCTTAAAGTATTATATATATATTATTAGTATTTCATATATATATAGTCTTAGCATCGTACAACCTTCCGATCAGTAGTCTAGTATATTAAGGACTATGTCAGTAGTACATTTGAAGAATGGTAGCAGGGCAGCATGGTGGCTCGGTGGGTAGCAGCGCTGCCTCACAATAAGAAGGTCCCGGGTTCAATCCCAGGGTGGAGACCTGGGTCCTTTCTGTGTGGAGTCTGCATGTCCTCCCACAATCCAAAGAAATGCGTGTTAGGTTAATTGATTACTCTAAATTGACATTGACTTGTGTATGGATATAACCTTGTGTGTGTCGCTTACATGGCCACTGATGACGATAGCGATGTTAAAGAAGCCAAATAAATTAATGAAAGAGAGGTTTTAACAGTTATAAAACAAATTAAATTAATAATTATTTTATTATTAAAAAATGTAAAAACTCTAGAACTTGTGGAAACAATTCGCTGATCAAATTAAAAATGGTGTAACATACTGCATATTTTTATAATCTGAAACTTAGGGTTTCTTCAAGTACACTCACTCCCTCTTGGTTGTGTGCAGTGAAGTATGTTTGTTTATGCTTATAGTTATATTTGTGGAGGGGGTGAAGCTGCTAATTTGAAGAACCGCAGAGTTTTGGGAGTGTGAGTGATATGTGTAACAGTTTAGGCATCAGATATTGTGTAGATGGTAGTGTTCCACTTGTGTCTTCAGTGGTATGTGTGACGCAGTTATGTATCAATTGGACTAAGCGTTCTTGTTAAAATACCCTTCATATATACATTACGGCAACGACAAAAGACTAACATTAAGATTGATCAGGCTGTAGTGTAATTACGTTCTACATTCCACTAGTTATTATTACATACATTATATTTTTTGACGTCTTTGACCAAGTAAGCCACTCCACACTTCTAAGTCAGCCTTTATTTTCGTATTACTCTGAGGGGGAGAGTGAAGTGGAGTGAGGAAGGGGGAGAGAGGGAATAGTCACTGAGTGCATTGGCAACAAACGAGCGATTTATTTCTCTGTCATAGAGCAGTCTCACAGCACCAATATTCAAAGCAGTCCTTGGCCCATTCAAACACTCACAAAGTGTACTTCTGTATTTTCTCATTTTATATTTTGCCTTGACCTGCCAATCATTCTCATGCTATTGTCTTGACTTGCCAGTCCTTGCTACAGCATAGTCTTTTATGCCCGTGTGTACTGTAGCCCTGCCTGTTTGGTAATCAAGGCAAGTCTTGCCAAACTGATGGAATTGTGGACAAGAAGTATTGTTTTTTCCCCACTCGGGTTTTATGAAAGGAGTCTATAGGAACGCTTTGCCCGGAAAGCTTATTAGCGAAATGGAACCTTCACCATTGTGTAGAATATGAATACCTTATGAAAGCATCAGCATGCTGGCAAAGTTGTTGTCTTGTGAGAAGAACTGTGAAAGGAAATAAGCTTGGAGAGACATGCAAAAACTCTTACACGCTCTTGAGATGTGCAGCACAAATAAGAGAACAAGTGCACGAATCCCTCGCTTGTTCACAATGCAGCATCACAGGGCTTTCTGTGAGGTTTCAAACCATAGGTCATCCATGGTCACCTTTATTGTGATTTGCTTTCTGTTGGGCTAGCTATTTATCATGAGTGTAAACCACAGTTAGTTTGTGCTGAGGGTGAGCAAAGTGCTGGATTGAAGCTATTGTCCAACACACCTTCACAGGACGGACTGAGAGAGGGAGAGAGTGTAATCATAGAACTGCCACTCAGAGTGTCTTTTCCATCAGCCTGTGAAGCTCTTCTCTCTGTAGGAGACACACAGCACTTCTAGATCATGAACACTTCAATAGCACATTCTCCTATTCATAACTTGAAATATCCTTTTATGTGCCATAATCTATATCATCCCTCACCATCTGCAAAATCAAACCATTGTCCACTCTCTCACCCTCTCCTGCCTCTCTTCCTCACTATCCATGCAGAGATCAAAGGCCGAATGAAGTTACAGGGAAATTTATAACAAACACAAAACTAAAGGCCAAAGTATCTGCTGCTGGAAGCTTTTAGTCCAGATGAGTAATGGATGCTATGTTGCATAGAAAAGCGCGGCTCAGTAAGACGAACCTACAAAGACTGTGCTGAATGCCTGAATTTTTCAGAGTAGATGATTGGAATCAATTAGTGGACAATAGGTCAGTGAAAGCAGTCTGTCGTGGCATAAAGGCAACAGTGCTCTACCACTTATACCTGAGCCATTGAATAAGGCCAGGAATATATGAATGTGCACACAGCACAGTCAAATGCGCAGTATACAAATGCTCGGACAAAATTAAAGGAGAAAAAGCAACCACACCTCCAGGCTGGCAATATTTAATTAAGTAAACACTACTGGAAGGTTTTTGGAAATCAATTAAGAATAAGTTATTACACTCCCCAGCCAGGCATAGCCAAGATGACCTCCAGCTTCTCTAGGTGATTTCCTGGAAGAACTGAACATGCTCCTAAGCATTCTGCCCACTGACAGCACCCCTCTCAGCATTCTAGGCATTCTTTAACCTCCTGAAAGAAAAGCTCTCCTCATCTTGTATTCTCTTCTGGACTCCTTCTCTCTGTCAGTCAGGAAATCTCCTCAAACACAACAGGGAGGGAACGTCCTAGACCTTGTCTTGCCCACAAGAGACCTTCTCCAGCCTCCAAGCTCTTGGTTAAACAACTCCACACCTCTGACCATCACTTGGTAACCTTTACCATTTCCCTCACTTCTCATCTCTATACAACCCTTTTTCTTCCTTAGCCTACCCGACAAAATCTTTGCTCTGTTCCTTCTTCCTCTATAGCTTCCCAAACTCTATCATCCCTTCCTAACCCTGAATCTTTCTCTTCTCTGTCTCTGGACTCTGACACTTTTATCTATTCACTTTCCTCTTCCATTGATCTCCTATGTCCCCCATCTTCCAAACTCAAGAAGTCTGCTAAATCTGCCTCTTGGCTTTCTGATATTTTACGCAGGAACAGGAAAGAACTGAGATCAGCTGAGAGAAAGTGGAGAAAATCTCTACTTGTCGCTGATCTTGATCTTTACTGTGGCCTCCTGTATAAATTCTCACCAGACATTACTTTTGCCAAGACTCAGTTCTTTAAGGAGAAGCTAGAAAAATCTACTGGAGATCATTGCACGCTCCATAACATATTTTTCTCACTTCTCAACCCCCCAGCTCCTCTGCCTCCATTCACCCTGACTGCTGAAGACTTTGCAGTCTTCCTACCTAGCTGACAGGTCATGGCAGGTATCATGGATAAGATCCATCTCCTCAT
>JAUZSV010458336.1:0-16785 GCA_034780495.1 Parotocinclus cesarpintoi | reverse complement strand
CCTGGAGGTTATTCAGTACTGTAGTTATTAATTTTGTACCTGGAGGTTATTCAGTACTGTAGTTATTAATTTTGTACCTGGAGGTTATTCAGTACTGTAGTTATTAATTTTGTACTGTAAATTGCAATTCAGTACTGCAAGTTCAGTAGTTTAAATAAATTCAGTACTGTAATTGTTGGTTATTTGTTGAGGGCAGTGGTCATTATAATTGCCCTTTGTTTGCTTTATCACTGGACTTTGCCCTGATAAAAATCCCCTTGTGTGAAACTACACGTCCATGACATCATCTGGCTGGATTTGAAACCCATTCCGGCTCAATTGGTCCGATGGTGATCAGGCCATCCGTGTTCATTTGGTTCATTCCGTGCTGGTTTTTTAGGGGATTTGCTCTGTGTAGCTCCGGCAGTACTTTCACTTTAAGGCTCTCTTGCTGTTCTCTCGAAATCGCCATTGTTCGGGTTCTCTCGGAGTGATGAGCAGCGCTTGCAACGACGCTTCCGGCGTCAAACCGACATCTATCTGCCTGTCTATCTATCGCGGACAGGAGCCTCCAGCTGCACACTGGCCTGGTTTGATTTTTCATTCGCAGATCTGCTGAGGTGAGACGAGACGCTGTGTGTCGGCGGAGTGAAGCCGAGCGGCTGTGACACACCTGGGTTTGTTTTCACAGCACGTAGAAAGAAAGCGCTTTTGTCGTGACTGAACGGGGAACGGGAGCATTACTACTGAAATTTCGTCAGAAACGCCGTTCCGCTCGGGGGTTTTGGAGTTCATGGGGATGTGTTCAAGGCAAGAGAGAATTCAAAAAGACGTCGACGTTGTAATTCAGAGGTGCCAGGCGGAGAAAGACTGCCCTTTCTCGGGTGAGCTCTCGCACCAAGTGCTTTTTTTTTTATATCTTGAACTGATTAATAGCCTAGAACGGGAACTAATAAACACGTCCGAGGCTTATCTGTCTGTTTTGCTCTCCACATCCGAGCAACGGTCCACACAACGTTAAGAGACCGCTTTGTGCCTGCCTGCCGACGGACAGTGCGGTAACCCCAGCTATTAAGTCTTGTTTAATGACTCCAGTAATACACAGATACCTTTACTGTCCTTCCTTATTTATCATAAAACATTATCATGCATGGCATGCAATCAGCAAGCGGTAGTACCACGCGTGGTTAAAGATTAGAACGTGCACGTTTGTGATCTAGAACCAGGTAACACGTATCACACTCATCATCAGACGCTACGCTGTGTAAATATTTATTAGCTGGCTTACTTAATAGTATCCGATGACAGCGGAAACCCCTGGCCATGTTGCCATGGAGACTGCACTTGTTGAGAGGGACCTTCCCTTGTGAACTTGAAAGTTTGTGAACCCCTTAGAGTGGTCTGTGTTTATGCAGAATATGGGTGTCACGCAATTCCAGAAAGTGAACCAGAGAAACCAGTTAATCGAATAAGAGAAAATACCTGGTGGTTTGTTTACTGAGGGAAGCGATCAGGTGTTGAGTGTCTGAAAGTAGCACAAGAATATGAAGTCCTGTGAAATCAGAATCAGTGGGACGATCGGAGTCTGATCCGCGCATAACATTGTGGAAGTGTATCGTAGCATGACTCTGTCTGAAGACACCGGAGAAATGTTATTGATGCCCATCAGGCTGAAAAGGGTTACAAAGCCATGCGGATTTTGGACTTGGAGCCACACAGATGGAGAAATTGAGACAAATGGAGAAAACTGAGCACTATTGTAACCCTTCCCAGTAGTGCTCAACCAACAAAAACCACAAGAGACAAGAGAAAGCTTTGTAATAGTCCACAAGGTCACAATGCAACCCAGGGTGACCTCTAAGCAAATAAAGGATTGGTTAATATTAAGGTTCAGGAGTTCAGAACCGGATCATCATCTGATCCCTTTTAATGGGCTGGGTTCACCCAGTAAAATTCTGCTGCATCCGACTAAAGTCAAGGCAAAAAGTCAGTTTTATCATGGTACTACACTACAGGCACTAAATTTCCCATAATGCTCCAGCATCTTTGCAAAAACTTGAGAAGCTAACGCAAATGCTGCTAAGGTAATAATAACGCATCACTATATCCATCCATTTACTATTTTCCATTTAATGCGCACTGGGGCGCGGGCCAACCGGTACCCACCCAACAACTCGAGGGCAAGAACAACCCTAGATGGGGCGCCAATCCATCGTAGGGCACACGCACACAGTCACACACTAATGGCCACTTTAGAGACACCAATTAACCTAACATGCATGTCTGACTGTGAATGGAAGCCAAAGTACCCGGAGTAAACCCACACAGACACGAGAAGGACTCAGGCCGCTCCACTCTGGGATTTAACCCGGGACCTTTTTGCTGTGAGGCAGCAGTGCTACCCACCAAGCCACCGTGCTGCCTGCGTCGTTATATTAACAATTAACATCGTTAATTAATAAACTCCCTTAGTGTCTTTTTTTCAAATTTAAATCAGAGTAATGTCCATTTTAGTGCAACATTACTTTTTTTTTTTTTTCTGATTTTTATACACACCCCTACAACTAACTGGCAAGTGAAGAGGTACAGCTGTGCCCAGGAAACTGGACAATGTTTGACTGGTGGACTATTTTCAGTCCGGCAGAGAGACAGGTGCGTTAAAAACTCCAGCAGCACTGCTGTGTCTGATCCATGCATACCAGCACAACACACCATCACCACATCGGTGTCAGTGCAGTGTTGAGAATCCAGTCTGTACAGTACTGTATCTGTGGTAGCCTAGCGGTTAAGGTACTGGCCTCTGGACCAGAAGGTTCAGGGTTCGAATCCCACCTCTGCCAAGCTGCCACAGTTGGGCCCTTGAGCAAGACCCTTAACCCACAATTGCTTGGATTGTAAGACTGTATAAGTCGTAAGTCGCTCTGGATAGGGGCGTCTGCTAAATGACATAAATGTAAATGCTACAGGTTCCCCATCCCATCTGTCCCGTTTAAGTAACGTAAACCACTTTATGGCAATAATGTTACCATATTAATCATTTTAATATCTGACCATCAACAGAGAAGCACATACCACTGCTGGGAAGTTTGTGCTCATTTTCCTAAGGCTATGGACTGAACAGATGACATCATGAGGTGCATGCAAATACTTCTGGGTCTAATTCATACTCGGCACACAAAAACCATTGCATGTTCTGATTGTAGCGTGCCGACAAGATACAAAAAGACCGTACACACTGATTGTAGTGTGCTGACTAGAAGAGAATAGAATAGTGTGCTCTTTCTTTAAGCTTTGTTTGAGGCCATATCTGTTATGAGGGCAGTAATGCATTTTGCAGTTACAATATCGAAATATCATCAAGTACATTATGGCCCAAGAATGTATTGCCCCATTGTGCTAAACTACTTCTTGTAAATTTTGGTTTTGAAGAGTAGTTGTGCTGACTGGACTGTTTCAGGTTCAGGGGAGAGCTAATGGCTCATAGAATATCACCACATTACAGTATCACTCAATTGCAAGAAGCTGTGCTGCTATTAATGCTTCATACTAAGCCTTCTCAAAACAGCCTCAGCTCCTCGAGATGTTGGAAGCATTCCTTTGGGATTGTGCTCCGTGCTGACAGGGTTGAAATTGTACAATTCCAGCAAAATCAAACACAACTGCAATTTTGTGCTGCAAATCTCCTGGTCCATTTTGTCCCAAACTTGTTTTTACTGGATTCAGATCCAGTTTGGATTCAGAACATTCATTCATGTATTCATTATCTTATGCTTAATCCACATGGGGTCGTGGGCCAGCCAGTGCCCACCTGGCAACTCTGGGCGCACGGGCAGGAACAAACCTAGACAGGGCGCCAATCCATCATAGGGCACACACACAGACGCTCACACAGTAAGGACACCCATGTCTTTGGACTGTGAAAAGAAACCAGAGTACATGGAGTAAACCCACGCAGACACGGGGAGGGCATGCAGACTCCACACAGAAAGGTCCCAGGCCGCTCCACCCTGGTATTAAAACAATGATAGACTGGTATTAATGGACCCTACGTGTGCCAAGAAAACGTCCCTGCATCTCCTCTACCAGCCTGGACTGTTGACACAAGGCAGATTGTTCCATGGCTTCATGCTGTTTGCTCCATATACTGTGTCATCAGAAATCGTGATTCATCAGTCTTAAACTATTTTTTTTTTCTAGGCAATGCAAGGCAAGGCAAGGCTATTTGTATAGCACCATTCATACACGAGGCAATTCAAAGTGCTTTACAGAATTAAAAAATAATAATAATAAAATGACATTTAAAAATAAATAAAATAAAATAAGTTAAAAGTACAATTAAAACACAGTCAAAAACATTAAACAGGAAACAGTTTAAAATATTAAAAAGCAGAATGCAAGTAAAATCAGGTGTCATATGCAGAAGCTAAAGAGAAGAGTTTTTAACCTGGACTTAAACATTGTTATTGTAGAGGCCAGTCTGACATCTTCAGGGAGACCATTCCAGATCTTAGCTCCATAGCCTGTGCTCACTGCAGTCTCAGCTTTCTGTTGTAGCCTGGCAGAATTGGATCTCATGAGCTCTTGTGCTGTTGTAGCCCACCTGCCGCTTTGGTTTTTCAAAATCTTAAAACTCTGGATTGTTTTGCATCATGTAGTGTAAGCTTAAGAGATTGTCGTGCATGAAATCAAAACTGAGTTGAGATTTGCTTGTATGCCCTTTTTAGCCGAATCATAAAGGCACATGTCAGTCTCACCCTAGCTCTTCCTCAGTGCAGATCGCTGCTAAAATTTACAGTAAACTTTCTTCTGTTGTTTATTTTTACATATACACTGCTCAAAAAAATAAAGGGAACACTTAAACAACACAATGTAACTCCAAGTGTTCCCTTATTTTTTTTTAAGCAGTATATTTTGTACTTGGGGCAAATAAGGCACCATGGGTCCTAAGACGGTCAGTGATAACTGGCAACCAAAAATGAAAACGGTGAGAAACAAGCAATACAATAAAACTTTGTCAATAAATATAATGCCTTCTAGAATATGGAATAAAATAATTAAATTGAAATAATTCAATTTACAATATTGCTTATTAGAAAAGATCTCTGCACTAATGATTTCCCACGGTACCACTGTACTTTTCTAATGACATCATCATTTTTATACGTAAGCAAGTAGCCTTCCATCTGCGCCACTCAAATTTTCCTCTAACACTTTAGATCTTTTGTCTACATTAAGTCTTGGCCCACTATTCCCTTTAAACTAGACATTATTGTAGCGATAGACCATGCGTTTAACGCTGCTTCGATTGTTGCTCGGGCTCGTAAACACTCTGTACCTACTGTACCTCTGTCCGATCTAAAACCACAAAACACTTCTTTATCGCTACCGTTTCACAGCTGAGTCATTGCCGTGTTAAGGTTCGGATCTTATCATAAGAACAGCAGTGGTTCAGTGGTGGCCGTGTTCCACTCAGAAACAGTGCAAAAACAGAAAATGTATCATTAGCTGTAGCTGATAATAAATGTAAATGGCTAGTAAGTTGGTAACTGAGTTTATATTATATGTTTTGTATATTTAATGTCTGTTCTATTGTATTACTGTTGCAGATTTCCGATTCGGCGACGCCACCTTCACGTTCACCTACTCAAAGGCACCAAAAAGGTAAATATCCCACATAACAGCTCCCCCCAAAAAAACTCTCAAATTATTGAAAGAAATAAAGCTAAAAATACATACATCTATTCTTTGTTTAAAGAGCACTGAATACAGTAATGCCATTACCACAATGATACAGCATGAATGATCAAATGAAATAATCACTCAAGCATTAAAAGTAAAATAATAATTAAAAATTGTAAAAAAAAAAACGTGTATGGTAAGCCAAAAAGAAAATATCATGTTATTTGATGGTAAAAACATGAAAATATATGTAGTGTTTAAATAGTTTATATTTAACAATGATTGCTACACCAAAGAGTTAAATAATCTGCTTGGTAGCCCTTTGCATGTGAAAAATGGCAAAATAAATATAAAATCAATATATTAAATATTTAAAGTGTGTATATGCTTACTAATATATTTCAGAAGCTGAGATGATTTAAAAAAACCCCAATTGAAGAATAATCCTAAACCTTTACATTAAATTGACTCTTTTATCCAGAGCGACTTACAGCTCATGAGTCTTACAGTCCAAGCTTTGCTCAAGGACCCAAGAGTGGCATCCTGGTAGACATGGGATTTGAACCCTAGATGTTCTGGTCCACAGTCCAATATCTTGGCCACCACAGTTCACCAGTAGCTGTAAAACAACAACAACAACATCTTTAACTGTGAACTGTATTTTATATAGCTTGTGTAACTTTAAAGCAAACTGTTGAATTCACCTTCTTACCCAGTGATTTCTAGAGGCCATACTAAGTTACGCTAGACCACAGTGAGTGATTCTAGATTCTATGACGAACCGTTTTGCACAAAATAATAAGAATTCACAGTGAGTTACAATATTAAGGCGCAAAGTGGAGGCCGGGTTTTTCTTCCACCTCATTTTTAAGGTTGGCTTGTGATGTTGTTACTCTGCCCACTGCATTTGGAAACCTGTTCTTACATGTTAAATATTCTAAATGTAAACATAATTACGGTAAGCAATAATACATGCGAGAGGAAGTAGCGCTATGATATGAGATATTGCCACTATGACTTGCTTCCACAGTGTCAACATCTCACATTCAAGCACAAACCATGAGTATTATTGCGATTGTACCACATTTCCGTTATCACTGTCTATTGTTAGATCTTTAGATAAGAGGAGCAAAAATGCACCTGCTGCTAAATGATCAGACCAGCTCTTCAGATAATGGTCAAGGAACGTAATTTCCCGATAACTATTAGTATAAAGTAAGTACAATAAACACAACAGTGTTGTTTGACAAGTTTAGGATTGTTAAAATGTAAGTTGTCCACCAACAGAAGAGAATTTGAGGGAGATCCCGGTGTTAACAAACAAACAAAAATTAGTAATGTAGGAGTAAGAGACTGCTGAAATGAATTATAATGAGTTTATAAAATATACTAGCTTTGAAAACGTTTTGGAAGGTGAAGCTGTTAATCAGTCTGATCTACGGTTTGTCACCCTTACAGACGAGGGCTTGGATGAGCTGGAAGGGCAGGGAAACGAAATCAGTACAGTTAATCAAGCATCCTGGGCTATTACCGGATCCACAGATTGAGTTTTAGTTCCATCAACAAAAATCAGTTAAAATGACATGCTGATTCCTTTCTCATTTTTGTTTATGGAGCTTAAACTCAATCTGTGGAGCTGGACTCGACAGATTTATGAATCCTCCGATCAGCCATTGGTGTTTAAATGTAAGACGCATAGTTCATAGTGCATATGTCAAATGTCCTTGTGAGGGTTGTGAAGATAATAAAAACCAATGGACATCCTGGAAATAATGCTGCTGATGCTGTGTAACGCTCCCATTATAACGACGCAGAAGCTGATTCATTACGTTTTTCGTGATTAAACCTAAACTGATTTTAGTGTTATTGCTCTTCAGTCATGCATTGAGAACGTAGGTCGTTTGATTTACTGTACTGACTGTGTTTCTCTGCTTTTTTCAGCTTATCCGTATACTTGTTTGTAAAGGTGACAAATAATAGCTTATTAATAGGATCAGGCTGATCCTTAATAGCTTCTTTTTCCAAATTTAAGTCGTAACATGTTTTAAAAGCTGGTAGATTTAATATAAACTCATTGTACTTCATTTTAGCAGTACTTATGAAATTCTGATGGTGCTGCTTTGTTATGGCGGGTGTCATTGCTAGGTTGCGTACATGGTGAAGTAATACTTGAAGGAATATGAAACTTATACTTAGGAAATGAAACTGCAGGCTGGTATAATTGTGTAATGACAGAAGGGCATTATAGTAAGAAAGAAAAAATTGTGACACCATAATTGACATTCTGAGTATATCACAACATCTTTTGCTTTATGATACTGTATCATGTGTATCCCTATTCACATGTTCACTGTATAGACAAAAGTTTGTGGACACCCAAAAATGACATCCAAAACATGGGTACTAGTATGGCTTTTGCCATCCTTGCCAACAAGACTGTAAAATCAGCTTCTGATATTAGACAATAAGCCTCGACTCACTTTTTGACATTCCAGTGAATTTCCAAGGTGTCTGATGAAGTTGAGGTCAAGGTTGAGTACAAGCCAGCCAAGATCGTAATCAGTGTAGGCAAAACAGTTCTCTCTTTTTATAAGGACAGCAGGGCTGCCAATGCTGCTGTTCATCCGTGGAGAATCCAGAAATGTCTGCTTTATATTAGTAATCTGTTCCAAGTGAATGGTGCTGACATAGCAGAGGTCAGTAATTAGAAGGGGTGTCCACAAACTTTTGTCTCTAAAGTACAACAATATTGTAATTATGTTTGCCATACTGTAAGTAACAGGCAGAATATAATATACAGTTTTCCACATGTCCTCATATGACATTTTTCACTTTGATGTAATAGCATTAGTAAAGCTCGGTCTATTGATTGATATCTTGGGCACATTTTTCTCTTTGCAAGTGAGTTATTTGTAATGTCAAAGTCATTATGTGACATACTTGTTGACATTTTGCATGGATGATGTGTAAGGATCACTTAGCAACACAGAATAATTATATGTCATTTGAGAAGATTGGAAGAGAGCACCAAATCTGATCCAAGGTCAGCATCGGCCAAAAGACTGATCCTCAAAGTTAGATTGATGAATCGACAACACTGTGCAAACGTCTTAGATTTGCTGGTAGGAAATACATAATGACCATATACACTGCTCTTATAAATTATGGGATATTTAAAAATGAACACAAAAGAGGATCCCACAAGAACTGCTGGACAATCTAATCCTGTCCATGCCCCATCACTGTCAGTGTGTTTTGGCACTCTTGGGTGACCATACACCCTACTGAACAGTCAATGTGGGGTACTCTCGTCCAGTTTAACATGCTTCTGTTCACCCCTATAAATATATCACTTAATGCTCAATCATGATAACTGAGTTTGCATCTCATTTGCATAATCAAACAACTTTCTTTGTGAAATAATAACTCAAGCATTTAAAATAAAATAAATACATCTTAAATGATAAAATACATGTTGAAAATGTGTATAGTAATAAAAAAAAGAATTATTTGATGGTGAAAACATGAAAAGATACTGTATGTAATGTTAATATAGTATATATTTAACAATGATTACTAAATCAAAGAGTAACCCTTTTCATGTGAAACATTTGGCAAGTATTTAATGTGTGTAAACATTATGTTTCCTAATATTTTTCAGGATCTATGATGGTTTAAAAGAGCCTCCAATTAAAAACTAATTCAAAAACATTTCAATTACAGACTCTTTCTATCCAGAGCGGATTTTCATTTGATTTTTTTGATGATCTTGTTTAATGAAGTAAAATCAAATTCTTCTTTTTTAATGATGAGTGTATAACGTATTGTCGATGGATTGGCTTTTATAATATTCTTTTCCATCTTCATTTGATTAATCAGAATCTTTGCCTTTTCTCCCTATTTTAAACTGTAAAAGCATCAACTTGGCATCCCGATGAAGCTGCCAGATGCTTCTACTGCTTAAATGTAAGGGGAGCGCTCACTAAATACTTGTCATTGTAACCTGTAGCTGTTTTTGTTTGGATTTTTTTTGCAGTTTGTAATTACTGCATACAAATTTCCTGTATTTCCTGGATGTATTCTTACATATAACCTGAGATATAATGATGAACGGTCATTACACTAATGCCAGAACCTTTGCATTTTGTTACATTATCTATTGATTTAGTAAAGCAGCTGTCATGTGAATGCTGATTTAGGCAGTGTACCTCACAGCAGTCGCAACACATTCACAGAGGTTTGTATTACAGCTACGTATTGTGTGCAGTTTAAACACGGCAACCCTGTAATTTACCGTAAACACACGCGTGTCTGAAAGGAATATAATCTTAAGAACAGGAAAGAAAGAAAGAGATGAAGACTAAGCAGCAGGTTTGTTTGATTTTTTCAGACAAACACAGTTGGCATTGAGCAGTCATACACCATTGTTTCTTTGTAGCCTTCCTGAAAAGCAGTGGGGAAACAACAAGTAATTTGATTGCAGCCAGCTGGTTTCAGCTCCTCTAAATGCTTTTATGTCTGCCTTGGTAAACAGGATGAATGTATTTTCAGTTTTAGGTACAAACACACGAAAACGTGTCGGATCTTTCCTGTACATCATACAGCCACTTTTCTCATGCAGTTTTCTGCAAGTTCACAACCAGAAAAGGTTTAATTTGTACCCAGTGCCAGCCTGCATTCTGTACATTCTGTCTTGTTTGGTCATGAGAGAATTATTGAAGCTGTAACTACATAAAAGTATATGACATCAAATGGATTTATATATCAAACCCAAGAATCGGAAACAATGAATACGTGCTAGTGCTAATATTGTTCATATTTCATTATGGGATATTTCATTTTAAAGTGTGTTTCAAACATTTTTAGTACCATACTAATAGTCGGTTTAAATATTTGTATTACTTTTATGAACAGTGTTATCCAAGGAACCAGTCCCACCATGCCCAGGTCCGGACAGAGTTCAGTAACTCTTACGTTTACTTATTAGGAGATGATGGGCCTCCAATAACTTACCGCTGAGAACTCGTTTTCTTAAATCTACTTGATTATTTTATTAAAATGTTATTTCAAATTTAAATTGTATTATTCATTTAAATTGTGTTATTTACCTAATTTTACTATTACTTCAACTTATGTATTTCAACTTAATTCAATTAGAATTTATTTATATAGCGGTTTTTACAATGGTGCATTGTCTCAAAGCAGCTTTACAATCTTATATTATCTTAAAAGTCCCAAATTGAGCAATCCTAGGGCAACAGTGGAAAGGAAAAACTCCCTGGAAGTAGTAGGAAATAACCTGGGGAGGAACCAAGACTCAACAGGGGACCCATCCTCTATGGGTGGCCTAGATATTAATTAAATAAATACTTAAAATGATTTAAATTAACATCTTTGATACAGTAACATATCGTTCACACACAACATTTTTGTGGAAATACCCTTTATATTTGCATGACATTACATCTATTGAATTATATTATCAAATAAGATTGTAGGACTACAGTAATATCAGGTCAACGCTTATTTCAATCAAAACCAGTTTCACAGAATGCAACATGGTCCGTAAACAATCCTTTCCTATTGTCAGTTCAGACTATTCAGACTTTGAGTTCGCTCTTGCCAAGTGTGTTTTATAATTGTCGTTTCATACAATGCGTGGGTGGTACACTGCAAAATATTTTCCATTTTAATGAAAGACCTTTGGCTTTGTTTCTCTCTTTTAATGCTACTAGTGATTTGTTTTGTCTTTACCCATTGCCATAGAGCTAGTTTCTTTACTCATGGACAGAGGTAGGTAGCGATATTTAACATTTACTCTGTTTAAGTTCAAAAGTAAGTAGTGGTATTGTGAGAGTACTCCACATTGGTGGACCTTTTTCCTGTCAGAGTTTATTTAAGACTGATTTTCAGATAACATTCTTATGCATTCTTCTTTACTCCACTGCTTTAATCACATGCCTACATGATTTACATGTAGTCTGTTTTACACTATATGGACAAAAGTATTGGGACACCTATACATTGCTCCCGTTGGAGCTATGAAGTCATAGATATTAATACAATCAATTCAAATCAAATTTATTTATATAGCGCTTTTTACAATGGTGCATTGTCCCAAAGCAGCTTTCAGTATTATATTATCTTAAAAGGCCAATCCCAAATTGGGATTTGGCCTATGCTGTTTTAGTACTATGATGAGGACTAAATTCTGACTGAAGCTTCCAGTCTTCTGGGAAGGCTTTATGCAAGATTTTGGGCTGTGTCTGTTCAGTGCTGGTCTGGGAACTAAATTCAGCCCTGGACATTTTTCTAGACCAGCCATTACATCATGCTTCCCCCATAAGATATCTCAAATACACCAACATAAATATATTTTAAAAATGTTTCCATTTTTCTTGCCAAACACCTTATTGAAAGTAAAAAAAAAATGTATACATACCATATAAATATTTTCTTTACTTTCCCTTGGAATCGATAAAGTCCTATCCATGTTACCCACAATTACATAGTCTACAATATTCATTAATCCCCATTCTCAATTTTCTCACTTCTAGAAGTAAAACCTGAGCTTTTACGTGTCTAAGATAAATATTCGTGCTGTCACGACCGCATAACCATTTTATTCAAGAAATCACTCCTAAAGTTTAATGAACTAAACTTTTAAAAATTCTCTTTTACAAGAAGTTGCCAAGAAAGAGACCTTGGCAGAGGCTAGTGATACCATTTCAAATTCCCTACTGCAATATTTTGAGCTTGAAATGTCACAGCCACACTCAAGTATTCAATTATATTCACCCATTTATATTCAGAAATCGTTTCGATAACTCTGGCTCTGAACTCTGAACGTTCCTTTTTTCAGTAATTCCACTGTTTTGCTCATCACTCTGACAGCCAAATAAATTGTATAGTTTCATGCATCTTGTTAAAACATTGTCTTTTTTTTTTACACCTCAGTCAGTTCTGCCCTCCTAAGTCTAAAAAGAAATGATTTGCCAGCTTTTAGCATGAACTTGGATGAACTTGGCTGGTTTGCACAGATCTCTTATCTTACCTCCATTAGACACATTTAAAATGAATTGGATTGCAGCCTATAACCAGGGCTTACAACTGTCCAAGAGCAGGACAATTTATGTTCCAGAATCTGTTGGAATCCCTTCTCAGAAGATTGATGGCTGCAGAAAACGGTGGCAAAATCCATAATAGTTTTGTCATGTAGTTATAGAACTGTGCAAAAGTCTCAGGCCACCATTAGCTGTTATTTTGGCAATAGTATAATGACCATATCTAATTATTTCTCAGTCTCTTTAGTCTGATAGAACCAGGAAAAACAGGAAATTTGTTTGTAGAAACAAAACAGAAATCCACAAAAAAAATAGAGGCATTACAGGATCACCTGGACAGAGAAATAAATAGAAGAGAGTCTAACTCTAAAGAAGATCTCTGGCAAGTAAACGTTTAGGACTGTCTTCCCAAAAGAGTTTAACATGCACTTTTTGCCAAGGGAGGCCACATGCAATCCTGACAATTTGGCAGTAGAAGCAACATGTTTTTATTACTTTGTGTACATAATTCCTGCATTTTCTATTTACAAAGAGACTGTAAAATTATGTTGTATGGCTATTATACAGTACTTAAAAAAACTAGATTAGATTGCTAAAACAATATAATGGTGGCCTAAGACTTTTGCATGGTGCTGTACTTCATGAATGCTGAGTATCTTCCAATCATTTTAGCATGAGACTTTGTTTTGGTTCTCTCGTACTCTCCTATGGCTCTCCCCCTTTCACCGAAAACCCCCCCAAAAACCTCACAGTCAAGGATCACAGGCTCGCATGAAAATCCTGACCACTCTCCTGGATGAGTTATACTTTTTAGCCTTTTCTCTGTGAGAGGGAGAAAGCCAGAGAAAACACCAAAGCGAGTATCATGTCGGTTACTTCACATGACCACATGACAATGCTTCCTGTTTTCTAGATCAAGTTATATGTCAAGCCTGTCAGCTGAACATGACATCTAAGCTAAGTTTGCAGGGGGGCGTGTCAATGGAACCTTTTATGCGACTCTAATATCTAAGCTATACAAATGCTCAAAAGTCTAATTCCATTTTATGTAGCCGCTCTGTTTCCAATACTTTGCAATACATGTTATGTGGCTATAAGTAAGTTTATAAAAGGAAAAGTCCATTTATATAAGTACAATTTAATATTCCGTCCACTACAAGTAGTTGTTTTCTGAAACAGTTTAGAGTAAACTGCACATCACGCATCACATCTCTGGTACTTATACTTAAATACATTCCAGATTAATTGATGTGAATACTTGTATAAACTCTTTTACATGTATGCTGTTGTACCGGTTGGGCCGTTTAATGTCTGAAACACGGCGTTGCCCGAAAAGGTTCTTGACTGGACATTGCCATAATCTCGAAGGCTTTTTAGTCTACTGTACCGTTCATATAAAGGGCAAAGGGAAAACTGCATGCAAATGCTACGTAAATCCGTCCGGAAGCCTACCGAACAACATGGAAGGTCAGCCAGATAAAACGGAGACTCAAAGTGAAAGTGAAACAATTTATATAGTTACGGGTTAAAGAGAATATACAGGTAGTGGGGACACACAAAGCTGTACTACTTACAATAGGACAGGTACATGTACAGTACTTACGAACATCATTAATGGCTTGTTACAAATAAGTAACAGCTAGTCTCACACACACACACAGACCCACAAACACACACACGAGTATGACCATTACACGAAAAAAGTCTCTAAACACATCGACAGAGTTGGAGCACTTGACCCATAAAGTAGTTACACACACACACACACACACACACACACACATACGACTGGCAGACTTTTGCTTTTAAACTCTAACCCTGGGTTGATTGACTGTGATGTGACCAGCTGTTTAAGGACACGATGTTTATAGTTAAAATAGGGATTTGTTCTTTGGATTTTTTCTTATTCTAATTTATTAGAATTTGTAACACACCAGTCATTAAAGAAAACATATGTTGATTGGAGGTTGAACTGCGAATACCTGCAGTGGATAAATGCTTGAATGAAGGCAGTATAGTTGTTCGTAAGAACCGCTTTTTGTCACCCAAAGTATTAGCTTTTGGGTATTTGCCGATAACGAGAGAACATTACAGTTGAATGACTTTTAGAACATGTTTTCTCTTCATAAGATGTTTCTCATTTTCTGATTATAACAGAATGAAATCCAGATCATGTGTTTGCATCGTGTAACATTTCAGCCGTGCTAAACATTCACACGTGGTAAAATATTTGACATTGCTTCTTCACCAACGTTCTTCAACGTTACATTTCTGTAAATTGGTATCGGGTGAGCACAGTATCGGACCCGATACCCAGTACCGGTATCTGTATCGGTGCATCCCTAATGGTTTGTGTGTTGTTATTTTAACGATGAGTGATTTGTTAAAGGCTGCTGGTTGAGGTTCGAACTGCAAACACTATCTCCATTATCTATCCGATGTTTTTTTTGTACGCTACAGCTTTATAACTATGATTGCACTGATGAAGATTTGTCGAGCACTTAAGGCATTTTAAACGTGGCCATCTTCAGAAATATCATTTGCGTACATTCATGTTTGTAAACTAGACAAAATGTTTGCTCTGAATTGTCATCGTCATTGTCAGCTGTTTGAACTGGGTCTGTAAATGTCACAGTTGTTCCGAGAGGTGATGTCGCACATTACAATTACGAGTTTGAGCGCTTTCGGCATCGCAGTGGTGTGCAAGGGGAAGTAACGTATTTCCTGTCATAGAAATTTCACATTTCAGAGGTTAACACTGTGAGGAATGCTAGTGTGTGCGCGTCGACATTTTAAACGTTTGGTCACAAACACTGAAGTATTAATATCACATGAAAATGATTTGTAATTGAAAAAATAAGCATAAATATACTGTATATACAGTATACGCTTTCAATTACAGGCAGTACATCTGTTTCTTGGCATAATTAGTTTGTCTATTACGTTCAGTGTGCAGATACAAACACAGCAGGTGAGGGATTCCATCACAGGTGTTTAATAGAAACGGAAGAAAATTGGCAGACAAATTTACCGATCCAGGTAAACAAAGAAATGCACTTGGTAACCAGTATAATCTGCAAGAAACAATTAGTATGGAAATCTGGAATTATTTTATGTCTGACCAACAAAAGTTTGGGATCTAAATCCCAGCGGACGCAGAGCTTCTCTGATTCCGCTATGCCATACGCAGGCGAACTTGAATCTTAAATCAGTTCTTCGGAGACGGTGTTCGTGTTCGCTCGGGTACTTCTGTGTTGTGACAACGTCCCCTTTACTCTAATAACTCTGATGGTCGGGACCCCCAGAATGGGTGTTGCATCATTCTCAGCATTGCAGAGACCCAGATGTGGTGGTGGTGTGGTAGTGTTTGGTGAGCTGGTACAATTGGATCAGACCCAGCAGGGCTGCTGGAGTTTTTAAACACGTCAGTGTCACTGCTGAACTGAAAATAGCTCACCTACCAAAAATGTCCAGCTACTAGCATCCTGATTAAGGTTTGTAGGATGACACAAACTATGGAGCAACAAAAGACGAGCTGCCTCACATATACAAGGAGGAGCAATAAGATAAGTGTCTCTAATAAAGTGAACATCAGTGTTTAAACACTCCAGTAGCACTGCTGATTCAATTGTACCACCTCAACACACACTAACACACCATCCGTATCAGTGCAGTGCTGAGAAAGATCCATCACCCAAATAGTACCTGATCTGTGCTGGTCATGTGGGGGTCCTGACCATTACAGGACCGAGTAAATGACACTAACAAAGTATGTAGAGAATACACTGTGGAAAGCAGACAAGCCAGTTATAGAACTCTGTACCAGGTTCTGCTGGGATACTCTAGGCCAGTTTGACACGTGCCACCTACCTATTCACCGTTATGGAGGAGGCAATTATTCTGTTTTGCCAAATTAATGTTTGTCTAATCAGACATTTTGTGGTAATATGATATTTTTTAAATGTGTGTGTTACGATCAGTGGTGGTGTTTTTGGCCGGACCCAGAATGCGGGATAAATATATCCCCACGTCGTATAATAAGAATGGGGAAATAATGATAACA
>JAUZSV010458225.1:0-16787 GCA_034780495.1 Parotocinclus cesarpintoi | reverse complement strand
TCCGTCCGTACCGAGCTTACAGCACCAAAATATCCTACACATTGTGTAGCTACAACAGCTATTTACTGTAAATCATCGTATTTTATCATTTATAACATTCCTTTATTGTTAGAATTCATATACATCATTCGTGTTAATAAACGTCGTGATTTTTTACATGTAAACCCGGGAAAATTCTCGATATATTTTTTTCATTAATATTTTTTGAAAACGCGCGATGCACCGAGTTCGCGAAAGGTGAATCGTGAAGTGACGAGTTAACACTCTGCTTCTTTCTTGCAAGGTTGTCCAAGATGTGTCGGATTTCATTATGTGCGGTAATGAAAGAAAGCTTTTAAATTCACGCACAGATTTTCTGTTAGGTCTCTGACTTGGCCACTCAAGTACATTCCTATACTTAACCCACCATGTTGTTTTACTAAAGCCGTCTTGTCTGGGGACATTGTTTTTTCTGGAATGTGAACCACCTGCCCATCTTCAATCCTTCAAAAAATAAGTTGTATCAACTTCCCTTCTACCCTGACCAGACTTTCAGTCCCTGGTTAACAAAACACTCCTACCACACAGCACTGCCACCACCATGCTTCACAGTGTGTATGGGATATGTGCTGCGTTTGGTTTTCAGTTCAAAAAGTTCAATCTTGGTTTCCTGTTATCAGTAAACCTCCCAAACACTCTGTGTGAACCATCTTGTTTCCAAACTGTGCAGACCAACCTTGTGTAAAGCTTGTAAGATTGGTGTCACAACCACAGGTTGACTAATCGCAGACATACAGTCTTGTAAGTTCTTCAAATTTGCCGTCAGCCACTTGGTAACTACCCTAATCAATATGCTCCTGGCTTTGTCGTCCAGTGTGTAGGAATATCCCAAATGAAACTTTCCACTTTAAAATAATGCTCAGAACAGTACCATGAGGGATAATTTAATCTTTTCCCTTGTTTTTACTGATTTCATTGACTAAATCGAACCTAGACAGGGTGCCAATCCATCATAGGGCACATGCACACTCATACACTAAAGGCATTTTAGAGGCAGCAATTAACCTAGCACACATATCATATAAATCGCAATGGACTGTGAAAGGAAACAAGAGTACCCCAATGGGGATTGAACCAAAGACCTTCTCACTGTGAGACGGCAGTTTTACTCACTGAGCCACTCAAGTTATTTGAACAGCTTTTTTTCTTAAGAATGAAGTAAAGAAAATAACATTTAAGGCACTTTTGTGAATTAGATTTGAGGTATTTTATTATATATGCACTGAAAGGCTGGAAGAATCCCACTATGGAATATTAATATTAGAGTGCAGTGGAAAGGCTAAATAAAAATCAGCCTGAAACATTATGAATGCAGTGGAGGGGCTAAAAAATAATCAAGCCCAAAGCACAGTGGATTGGATTATCCCAACCGGAATGGAAAATCCACTTCAGTCTCAGAGGATGTGCTTCATGCTCTGGACCTTGGAGGACTGGCCCCATCTGGCCTTTAATCAAAATTGCTTCAAGGGTGTACCAGCGATGGGTGTTCTTCTGGGTGCCTTACTGGCTTCGAGTTTAGCGGTATCTTTCTCACGCAGCATTGTTGCAGGTTGACTGGCCAGCTGATGTTTCGAGCTAATATCTAATCCAGGTGGACCTCCTTCCACCTCCACCTCTCAACCCTATCTCTAAATAGATGAATAAGCATCAACTCTTAGCCTTCTCCATCTTCCATAATGCTTTAGTCCACTCTAATCTGGCCGTTGGAGCCGTTTAGTAAACAATTATTCTGAATAAGTAGAGAGTTTTCTCGTTATCTACAGCAGTGATTAAGAACCAAGTCTAAAAGGATCCTGGTGGTAGGGCTAACATTAGCTCACTATGCTAACGCTAACGTTGCAACTCTCTGCTGTTTTTGAGAGCTCCAGAACCACTTACCATGGTGTACAGTAAAACTCAAGCTTTAAAATGTTTATTTGAAGACCTTTTTATAATTAACGCTATTCTTAATCAAATCTAAAGATTTACCAGAAAGAAATCTGATATCAAAACTGAAACTCAGGATGCATCCTGGGAAATGAGCAGCGGACAGGTCAGTGCAGAGCCCTGATCTTGCAGCAGATGCAAAACCAATCATTCAAGCATATATCAGAAACATCTGGCAACTTGAGTGGGAGAAACAAAAGAAAACAAACGTCACGATATACAGTAAATCCTGTAATAAAAGCCCAAACTCCCCAACAGAATGGACCACAGCAGATGGACCAGATACCACAATGGCGATCTGTACTGTACCAGAGCATGTTTGGCTAGTGTGACAGAGCATGTTTGGCTAGTGTGATGGCTCTGTAACGTGCTCAGGCCTATTCTAATGAACCACTGAGACTCAGGCCTACTTTAAGAGCTGGACTCGGGCACTTTTCAGTTTGACGCTGGCCATGCCGAGCACAGAACACAACACTAGCTGCCTTTGTAAAAAAAACGTATACATGTAGCATTAATAGCTTGAGGGCTGGTGTCCAAAATAAGTCCTAAAAATCCACAAAGTAGAATCCATTGTGCTGCGGAAACAAGCCTTTCTCCACCACTAAAGTAATATTAGTACAAGAAGGAAAGTGAATTGGGCAATCATGCTCTGGAATGGTACAGGCAATCAGCCATAGAGTGATTACTCCAGAAGACAGACAAGAGTCTTCAAATCACCTGTGGAGCATGGTGGATGTAGTGTCATGGTCTGTCTGGAAATAGATCACCTGAACAAAGCTCTTATGCTTGAACTGGGACTGCCAATGGAAGTGCAGCACCTCATTAGGTAGACTCGAGTTCGGCGGTACCATACTGTATTTGACACCGTGTGGCTCTTTACTGACCAAGCACAACAGTCTGAATATTGTCCAGGGAAACCCCTACACACAAGCAGGGAAATACAAACCTAGATACCTATCAGTGCCTTGGTATAAATCACACATGAATCCTTAAACTGATCAAAGTAAACCAATTCAACAAATATCGCTCCTTAATGTTCCATGGACACTGCCTTGTGCCAATGTTTCCATCCCCAAATGACTTATCGTTTTTTTTTTCGGATCAGAATGCCAAGTACTTCCACTTGGCCATGTTTTTGTTAAAGCCGCTTTAAACAAAGGGCCCGCCACTGCCGTTGCGTGATAACGGCTAATTAATTGTGTACGGGTAAGTAAACGCATGTGCGCTTGGTGGGATCTGCATGTGCAAGAGCCTCCAGGAGTAGAGCTTGTAAATGCAGCTGCAGACTGGGCTGTAATTATTTCATCTTTCACTCACCAGCCAAATTAATCATAGCACCATGGCGGTTTTTGCCTCATTAACTGTGATCTGTCAAAAAGCACTAATCGTGTTGAGCAGGCTGGTCAAAAGACATTTGTCATAGAGAAAGCAGTGGTTTCTTAACCATACTGGATTAAGTTTGTCCTTCCAAATATCAATCTTAAAGCCTGTTGTAATTTAGAGCAGCTAGGGGATCGTTTAGATGTTACCATTTACAGAGACTCTAATAGACCCTTATTCCAAACCGTTTTAGTAGCCCTTACTGCACCTAGTATGGGTCAAGTTCAAGTTTATTTATTTATATAGCGCCTTTTACAAGGTAGCATTGTCTCAAATCAGCTTCACAATATTACACTGTAATAAAAAGCCAATCCAAAGTTGAGCAAGCCTAGGGCGACAGTGGAAACTACTATACTACTGCTACTATACTACTAAACTACTATACTACTATACTATACACTATACTACTGTTTACATTACTTCTTGTAACTTTTAACATTTTGATTGCTGCTCCTCACATTTGCACATCACGCACTGTAACTTTAAACTTAATTTAAACTTAATTTAATTTCTTGGTTGCAACTTTTATCTCTTTTAACCTAAACTTTAAGGAGGAACAGCAAAGTAAGAATTTCATTGCACCGTCTAACTGCCTGGTTTTGCTGTGCACATGACAATAAAACGCTTGAATCTTGAATCTAAGCTGTGGAATTCTGTTCCCCTAACTCTTTGTGCATCTCGGGCACTTTCTTCTTTCAAGAGATATCTAAATACGCACCTCTTTAAAGTTGCTTATACAAATTCCTAGCTATTATTATTATTATTATTACTTTGCAGGACACTTTTCTAACAATAAAATGGTTTTTTTTGTTTTTTACAATGAATTACATAAATTTTCTACACACTGATAATGACACCAATTATGTGGAATGGATTTATCAACTCTCAAAAAGTAACCCTAATGCATAACTACACTTCTCTGCTCTGTACTGCTTTTAAAGGTATTAAAATAGTATGGCACGTACAACTGCAAAAAGTGAATTGCCAGTATGAGAGATTTACGGTGTCCAAATAAATGATTGATTTAGCCCATATAATATGATATCCACACCACAAGTGTTTTTTAAAACTAAGTAACAAAATCCTGCTGGTTGTGTTACATACTGTACATATATAAAGATGCTTACGTATATACAGTACACAGTTAAGTGTTATGTTCTTTAAACTTTTCTCTGAATGGAAATTATACAATCACATCAGCATATCAAACAAACTAAAAGATTTTCTGTATGCACTTCTTTCCAAGAACAGAATCAGGCAGTTCTATTCATGATGTCACCTCTGCTGGGCCCCTAATTACTATCCCTACATGGTTGGGGAGTTCATATGGCTTTCAAGTTTGCCAGGGTTTTTGTGATGAAGGAAACAGGAGAAGATGCAGGGAGAATTTAGAATGGTAAGTTCAGTCTAGGTCAGGGTTACCCAAGATTTCTAAATGTTCTGCTGTTATGCAATATCATACTGAGTTTCCCATCTGCTGAATCCATTATGGGCATGACAATTGTGAGTTATGCCAGATGTCAAAACATGCATAAATTCACAGTCAACTTTTCTCATGAATACAAAATATAAACAGGTGTAAATAAAAGTCCATATGGTTTTCCATCTTTGCCACTTGAAACTAAAGAGTAAACCAAGACACTTTTACATCTGTAAAGTGGTCTGAGCAATTCAGTGGTCTTTTGTTGCACCCAATCTCCTACACGATGCCATGGTCATATACCATAATGGAAATACCTTTAAGTTTATTCTGCTTGGGCTATCAAATTGTATGAGTGCCCACAAAGTCCTAACACACCTTCCTCAAATAGAAGCGCTGCTCATGATCTTTGAAATCCCTCTCTGCCTCTTTCTGTCCATTTGTGTGGATGTTCATGGGAGTGCCTGTTTCATGTATCTATTTCTAAATTTAATCTGGGCTTCAGTTGATGTTGGGAGTGTCTTGTGTGATGCTGGTCATCTATAATTTGTCTAGTAGAAGCCTGAAAATGCAGTGAGAACAGCATTACCTGACGACCTCCAGGAAAACACTGAAGGTACATGCTCTATACTGATTACACATAATATAAAATAAACAAGTGGTAACAGTTTATATTCTAGATTTTGTTTTAACATGAAACAACTGTGAATTATATTTTGAATTAGAATATATTTTAATATATTTATTCATAATTATACACTTTTATATTACACATAAAACTGTGTAGAAAAGTGCAACAAAGGCCTTCATTTGAAGATTTTTAGCTAAAAAACATTGTATTGCAGCACCTTAAGTATGTACTTATATATAGTGGGGAAAATAAGTATTCGACACACTGCGGATTTTTTGCAATTTTCACCACCTACAAAGAATGGAGAGGTCTCTAATTTGTATTGTTGGAACACCAACTGTGAGAGACAGAATCAGAAAAAAAATCCACAAATCGTATTATATGACTTAAAAAAACATTTATATTTTATTGCATGAAATAAGTGATTACCTTCCAACCAGCAAGAATTCTGGCTCTCACAGACCTGTTAGTTTTTCTTTAAGAAGCTCTCCTACTCTGTACTTATTACCTGTATAAATAGCACCTGTTTAACCTTGATAGCTGTATAAAAGACACCTGTCCACACACTCAATTAATCACACTTCAACTTCTCCACCATGCCCAAGACCAAACAACTGTCTAATGCCACCAGGAACAAAAAGATTGTAGCCCTGCACAAGTCTGGGATGGGCTACAGGACAATAGGCAGGCAGCTTGGTGAGAAGACAACAAATGTTGGCACAATTACTAGAAAATGAAAGAAACACAAGATGACTGTCATTCCTTGGTCTGAGGCTCCATGCAAGATCTCACCTTGTGGAGCAAGAAGGATTCTGAGAAAGGTCAGAAATCAGCCCAGATCTATATGGGAGGACCTGGTCAATGACCTGAAGAGAACTGGGACCACAGTTAGTAACACACTATGCCGTCACGGAGTAAAATCCAGCAAGGCACGCAAGTTCTCCTGCTGAGGCCAGCAAATGTCCAGTTTGAAGTACACTAATGACAATCTGTATGATCCAGAGTTGGTATGGAAGAAGGTCATGTGGCCAGATAAAACCAAAATAGAGCTGAGCAGTGGGAATGAGAACAACTTCAAGAACACTGTCCCAACCGTAAAACATGGGGGTGGAAACATAGTACTTTGGGGGTGCTTTTCTGCAAAGGGGAAGGACAACTGCACTGTATTGAAGGGAGGATGGATGGGGTCATGTATCGTGAAATTTTGTCCAACAACCTCCTTCCTCAGTAAGAGCACTGAAGATGGGTCCTGGCTGGATTTGCCAGCATGACAATGAACCAAAACACACAGCCAGGGCAACTAAGAAGTGGCTCCGTAAGAGACATTTCAAGGTCCTGGAGTGGCCAGTCCAGACCTAAACACAACAGAACTTGGTCATGTTCTACAGAAAAGGTCTGACCTCTGCAAACAAAGGTTTCTGTACCAAACATTAAGCACACCTTTCAAGGTACAAAATTATCAAAGTCCAGGACAATATTATAGAAGGATATGCCAGGGTGTGGTTATAGAAAGGATATAACGACACCCTGACATACCCTTCCAACTGGAACAGAGGAGAATTATTCATTATTCAATCATTCATCAATCATTATTAAGAAATTAACCGTGACTTAGACAACCCTGTCCACCACATGTCAGTGATTGATTTGGGACACCAATAAGCAGTAAATCAACCAAGAAGGCAAAGGTTACTCCAAGGAGCTGGAGAGATACAACTCCTGCAACTGATATGGAAAACACTGTTCACAGGAACACTCTGCTCAACACTTCATAAGACTGGGCTTTATTGGACGGCTGACAAGAAATTAGAGGAAAAAACATTTGATCACACTGAAGACTCAGCAAACTTCTTGGTATGCGTGTCTAAATGTAACTTTCTGGCCTTGTGGTACAAACCAACCCATGCTCTTCACCATTTGAACACCATATATGCGCATATGCTGTTGGCAGTATCATGCTGTTGGGGTGCTGTTCATCTACAAGTAAAACCTGCATCAACAACAGACCTGAGATTAGGGTAGAGGTTCACTTTCCAACAAGACAACAACCCTAAACAGGTCAGAGTTACACCTGTCGAACTGATGCTGCTCAAACTAAACGAATCTGTGCCGACCAGTGCAGAGTAGTAAAAGGTACGGTACCTCCGTGTGCAGTGTTCCAGATTCTCATGCACTCACATAGCCCTGATCAAGCCATACAATCCCAATAGCCAGCATACCTCTCACCTGTTCAGAACTGCCTTTATCACACCCACTGCTACTTAAACCATCTGTCTCGTGCTGTCACGCACTTTCAAACTTAATTGTGGGCTGAGTTCAAGACTTTGTACCCTAAGCTCTGTCTGTTAGCTATATATGTCTTCCTGACGCTAACATTAACAATGTGATGTCAATCATGGTGGTCATTTTTCTCTTTACAGTGTTTTGTCAGTGGTCGAATTCTCAGGGCATTGGTTGCTTACTCACAAGGCACAAACCCTAGCCATTAGCAGTCAATTGTATTGAATTGAATGATTCTGGTATGACCAATTATGCACCTGGTGAACAGCAACTTGTTCTCCTCTTGCCATTTAGTTCTAACGTAATTATGAATTTTAGGGGAAAGGTCTGCCAATGGTTATCTGAAGTTTAGGTTATCTGGTGCTATATTGTTCCTGATGAGTTAATCTATGTAATTTTTTAGAGACATCAGCAGAACAAACTCCATGTGGAGCTGCTAGGAAACAGTGATAACCACACATTTCAACTGTGTGGACAACACTATGCTAGGTTTAATCTAGTGCTGACCTTCACTGAAAGACAGAAGACTTCTCTGTGAAAAAAACACTTCAGCATCTAATCTAAATGTTGAAATGCTGCCATGGAAGCAATATTTTATCAGGCATGACTGCCTGTTACAATCACTTATCCATTCCATTATGTGTTATCAACAAAATAACAATAATCCCTACCTTAAATCACAGGTAAGCAATATTTAAAAAGTGAATTGTTATATTGGTTAATAAACACAATCTCAGACTCAATAAAACAACTGAGCAATTACAAATACAATACAAACAATTAACATACTAACCAATCAAATTATGGAGCTTACCCCACTTTTCACTTAATCATTTTACTCATCCATTTAAAATGTAGTAACTTAAAATGTTCACACATGGTAGCCTACACAGTACACATATTCTGAGGACAAAGCTTTAAAGAAAAGGTCAACACAGTTTCAGGTCATTTTTGCTGGCCGTTGACAGTACCCTTTATGCATACTTTGCTGTCGGCAACATATTTCTGACCTTACCTTGATGGCAGCCTCCCTGAGCGCCTCAAGTCTCTGGCGACTGCTTTCCTTCATGTTTGCCACATCCCTGAAGTCACCTTTAAGCACACGCTGAAGGTCCAGCACGGACTGGAAGAAGGAGCGTTCACTCTCATTCAGCTCCTTTTGGAAAACCTCAAGCGTGTGAACCTGAAAAAGACGTTCAGCATCTGAGAGTGTCTGGTCACGCTGTACTCCTGCGGCTGCCACTTCCAGCTTCTGTACAGCAGCGTTTTTTTGCCGAGGAGACTCGAGAGCCGGCGGCAGTTCTCAGCCACCCACTGTCGCCCATTGTTGATGGGTACCCCTTGGCCTCGGTGCAGCTGGACTGCCTGGCGGGCTACATGGTCAACTGGCTGAAGTGCCCCCGCAACACCCAGGCACAGCAGAGCACACAGGGCTTGCATTCAGCTGGATATTCAGGTCTCCTGAAGACGAGACAAGAAAGTAAATAAAATGTGAAATCAGAGTGAAACTAGATGATGATGTCCTCAATGGATACTCAAAAATAAAAAATAAATTAATTAAAAACCAATATACATTTAAATGGTAAAAATGTACACATGAATACACGCACAAATCCTTATATAAGTGCTTAGGTTATGCCATAATTAACCCACACAATCTCAAATATATTTTATAAAATGACAGACAATACATAAGTTCATTAAAAATCCTTTTTTGCATACACTGTTGTGAAAAAGTATTAGACATTCTATATTTATATACTATTTTTATATTTATATTCTGTTTATACTTTATGAAAATGTTGTCAATGCGGTTAGTAGTAGTCCATCACCATATACTTTGTTAATCCCTATTACTCTGTTCTTAAATAGTCAGGACTAGGGATGTACTAAAATAAAAACTGAAACTAAATAAAATGAAACATTTAGCCAAAGATCAAATAAACATTTTCATAGGTTTTGTAGTTTAATCAAGTACAAACTTGTTTGTTTAATTTCTCTTTTACTGAATTTCCACAGATTATTCATTCATTCACTTTTTATCTGCTTAGTTCTGGACAGGATGACATGGGCCCTCAATTTTAGACATGAATAAACAAAGAAAAATAGTGAATGGACCTTTTTGTCAGGACGGGCTGAGGGAAAATATTCAACGTGCTTGCCTATTGTAGATTCACTCTTCCCTGCCTAGTGCAGGTCTACAATGTTCTTCCTAGTGTCCTTCAACAGCTCTTTGATCTTGGCCATGGTTGAGTTTAGAGTCTGTTTGAGACTGTGAACAGGTGTCTTTTATACAGATTTATCAGTGGTTGACTAAATACTTTTTTTGCCCCACTGTATGACCACATTGCACATACAGCGAGGAAAATACATTTTTCTTACACTGCAAATTTTGCTAATTTTCCCACCTACAAAGAATGGAGAGTCTGTCATTTTCTTATCATAGATACACTTCAACTGTAAAAGACAGAAATAAAAAAAAATCCAAAAAAATCACATAGAATATTTTTTATAATCAATTTTCATTTCATTCCATAAAATTAATATTTTATCACCTATCGACCAGCAAAAATGCTGGCTCTCACATACCTGTTTTTTCTTTGATAAGCACCCATTCTGCCCTAATTTACTTTTACTAATTGCAGGTTTGAACTTGTTACCTGTATAAAAGACACCTGTCAACACACTCAATTAATCACATTCCAACCTCTCCACCATGCCCAAGACCAAACAGCTGTCAAAGGACATCAGGGCCAACATTGTAGACATGCAAGGTTGGTATGAGCAACAGGAAAATAGGCAGGCAGTTTGGTGATAAGGCAACAACAGTTGGTACAATTATTAGAAAATGGAAGAAACACAAGACTGTCAATCTTCCTTGGTCTGAGGCTCAATACAAGATCTCACCTTGTAGGGTAAGGATGATTCTGAGAAAGGATCAGGAATCAGCCCAAATGTACACAGGATGACCTGGTCAATGACCTTAAAGATGACTGTTAACCATCATGGATTAAAATGCTGAAGGGCACGCAAGGTCCCCCTGCTCACACCAGCAAATGTCCAGGCTCGTTTAAAGTTTGCCAGTGACCAACTGGATTATGGACAGGAGGCATGGGACAAGGTCATGTGATCAGATGAGACCAAAATAAAGCTTATTATTATAAACTCCACTCACCATGGGGAAGACGAAGGATGAGTACAACCCCAAGAACATCATTAAGAGCATTGAAGATAGGACGTGGCTGGGTCTTCCAACATGACAATGACCCAAAACACACAGCAAGGGCAACTAAGAAGTGGCTCCATAAGAAGCATTTTAAGGTCCTGAAGTGGCCTAGCCAGTCTCCAGTCCTGAGCCCAATAGAAAATCTTTGGAGGGAGCTGAAACTCAATGTTGCCCAGTGACAATCCCAAAACCTGAAAGATCTGGAGAAGCTCTGTTTGGAGAAGTGAGTCAAAATTCTGCTGCAGTGTGTGTCAAGAACTACAGGAAACATTTGACCTGGAAACAAAGCTCTCTTTCTGATTCCGATCATATAAAATACTTATTTTATGCAATACAATGCAACTGAATTATTTAAAAATCATACAATGTGATTTTCTGGATTTTAGATTCTGTCTCTCACAGTTGAAGTGTACCTACAATAAAAATGACACGGAGCTTTCCACTCTTTGTAGGTGGGAAAACTTGCAAAATCTGTAGTGTATCAAATACTTATTTTCCTCACTGTAAGTGACATAAATCTGTAAATATATACATATTGGACAACGATTTAATTAACATTAATATCAGGTAAGTATTGTGCTTCATGTGTTAAATACGTCAGCTAAGCTTTTTAAATAAATACAGCTCTTGTAAGCATACAAACGTACTGCTACAACACTAATGCGAGATCACACAGGTGTGAACCATTGCTGAACTGGTAAAATACTGTAGCCTTCCCTGTTTTACATGTCATACCAAATGTACTGACATTATGCTCCATGACTAAATGTAAGTGAAATGATTTTATATTGTCATTATGGTGGTCCTGATCCAAGTTTTTTGAATGTACTATATGTTTTCCCAATCCAAAGATACCACTCACAAAAATTAAGGGATATTTCGATATGAAGTGATTAAAAAAGAAGCATTTGATTTCATTTGTTGATTAATTTAACAAGATCATCAGAAAAGCACATTAAACGTTGTCTGATTATGCAAATAAGATGCAAACTTAATTATGGTGATTCAGTAACAAGTGACATTCATAGGAGTGAACAGAAGCATGTCAAACTGGACGACAGTACAACACATTGACTGTTCAGGATGTATGTTTACCCAAGACTGCCAAAACACACATCATTTAGTTATTAGGAGACGATCTGATTCCAATAACTTACAGCTGAGGACTCATTTTAAAATACATTTTGTAATTTATTTTGAACATTATTACTAATTTAAATTGTAATAATGATTTAAATTGTTTTTTACTTAATCTTACTATTACTACAACTTAATTATTCATTTAACATCTAGGCCACCCAAGGATGACGGGCCCCTTTTTGAGTCTTGGTCCTCCCAAGGTTTCTTCCTTCTTTATTCAGGGAGTTTTTCCTTTCCACTGTAGTCCTAGGCTTGCTCAATTTGGGATTTTTAAGATAATATAATATTGTAAAGTTGCTTTGAGACAATGCTCCAGTGTAAAAAGCACTATATAAATAAATTTGAATTTGAACTGACAGCGATCGAGCACGGACAGGATCAGCTTGTGCAGCAGTTCTTGTAAAATCCTCTTTGTATTCAGTTTGAACAAAGTAAAGGTCAACAGTGTGTTTACAGAACCCTGTAATAGATTGACAACCTGTCCTGGATTTACCACTACCTGACCAGGATAATCAGAGGTAAAACAGGATGCTCTGTTTTGCTCTGTTCATTGTTGCTAGTTTTTTTTCTAATAGTGCAAAGCTGCAAAACAAGCAACACTCTAGTAGCATTATCAGACATGTTTTTAAAAATAAGGTTCAAAACTAATAGCTATACAACATGTAAAATTAAAAAAAAAAAAAAAAAACATTAATAACTGACTGGTCACTTTGTAGCTGGTGTTAGTGCTTTACTTCAAAATGTATTGTGTCGTTTAGATCGCAATACTGTACTGACATCATATCGTCTTTTCCATTCACTAGGCTTATGGTACTGGACGTTGTTTGATCCCGATTTCTCGTAATAGTTACACAAACCAGTATCCATTTCATCAAGTCCTAATAATTTTGGCACATCAGTCGATGCTGACGTATCACCTCTTTAAGCAGGACTATGAGATCATGGAAGAACTATAGACAGAAAACGTACCTTTTTATGGAGGTATTCTAGGCAGCGCCGTGTTCCTCACTAAGTAAAAGAAACAACCGAGCTCTTGTCATGCCAGCAGTCTCCATCCAGACGCCATATTCTAACCTCGAGCTGAGCTGACCTGAACTGAGCTGAGAAGCAGCCGTGTTCTGCTGCGCCAGTGAGCCCAGCCTGCGAACACGTCACCATAGCTCATTCATACAGGTAGGTCACGAAAAGATCGCAATCACTAACACATGTCGGAGCTCTGTCGTTTCGAATATATTTTAAATCAGCTTAAATATACCTCAAAGTATTCACTGAATTTAAAGCCAGAAGTCCCAAACAGCATGCAGCCCCACTAACGTAGTATGCGAGCATATCAAACCAGTAACGATATCAATGGTGCTGTGTCGGTTTAACAGCGCGGTCGCGCCATCCGTGTTTAATTCAGTAGCTATAGTATGCTGTTTGACAGTTTAACCATAGCGCTTATCAAAGTTCAAGATATTTATCCCAAACAACTTGAAGCTTTTTAAGCCGGGTTAAATTAAACTAGAAAAACCGGTAAACAAATTAACTGACAAGATCGGATTTGTTGTAAAATAGGAATACGTTGACATCCGAAACAATCCGCTGCACAGAGAAAGGCACTCTGGGTAATGTTGTTTTCCCCTAACAGCCAGCAACTTGTCAACAATATTTCAGGAATACAATATTATTCATTCAGTTTTCATTTGAAATTCGTTTAAGTCTGTTTTTCAACCCTAAATATATTGTTGTATTTCTAATTTTGTGTCAAATTTGTAAAGAATCCAAATCTCTTTAATTCATTTGTTTTGTTGTCAACTTAATTCTGGTCAGGGTCATGGGTAAGCCTGTGTGTAGCCAGTGGCACAGGGTGCGAGACAGGAACGATCCTAGACAGGGCACCAATCTATCATAGGGCGCGCGCATGCACACACACACACACACACACACACACACACAAAAAGGCACTTTAGAATCGTCGGTCAACCTAACACAGTCTATGGGAGAAATCTGGAGTACCCAGAGTATACCGACATATACACAGGGAGGACATCCACAATCCACACAGGCAGAGTCTGAGGTCAGGATCGAACCAGGGAGAACTGAGCTGTGAGGCGACGACGCTGACTTCCACTCCACTGTATCCCCTAAATTCAGAACTAATTCTAGATACAAGTTGTGGAAATAATTTGAGGAGAGTGCCAATTATTTTGTTTGGCTTCTTTCATGTCACTTTCAGCATCAGTGGCTATCGCAGCGACACACACAAGGTTATATCCATAAACAAGTTCATCTCAAGACTAGTCATACATATACACACACACACACACACACACAGACACACAATGCCAATTTAGAGTAATCAATTAACCTAAGAGCATGTCTCTTTTTGCACTGTGGGAGGAAACCAGAGTACCTGGAGTAAACACAGGAAGGACATGCAGACTGGGATTGAATCCGGGACCTTCTCGCTCTGAGACAGCGGTGCTACACACCGAGCTGCCCTATTCATGATGAAGTTAATGTACTGATATTAAACTGAATATTGCTTGTATGATAGAAAAGTCTAAATGTGGGTTCTTGAATGGCACAGCAGTCTATTATTCTAGCTCTCCACCATAGGAACCTGGGTTCAAGCTCTGACAGTTCCCTCTAGCTGAGTTGGTCACATGATCTCATAATTGTATGTTGGATCTGAGATGGTAAAAAAAGAGGACACCATAGCACGGTGGAGGTGTTGGTGTGTGTGGGACGTCTTGCATGTTGTACACTAGGCAAATGGCTGATACTTACATGAAAATTAGCTTTATTGCCCCTTAACAACACTAACATGCAGAAAAAACACTGCACTTACAGGCTATTTGAACATTTGTACATTTCACAGACATGTAAGTAGAAGCTTCACACGTCAGGCACTCAGCTTTATATGGACTGCGACCAAGACGAAAACATGGGAATTTTTAATTCATCCGAGAATTTACATTCAGGTTGCGGCATCGCTGCTCGAGACGCTGGTAGGTCCATGTGCTTTGCCTGTCGTAAACGAGAACTACTGAAGTGCAAACCGACCAATGAAATGTTTACAGAGAAGGCTATCGGCCAATAACGGTAGCTCTACAGTACAGTCACACAGTACAGTCCGAAAATGTAAGGCTAATTCACCACGCCCCCTTCTCACTTAATTTAACCAAACAGAGTAGGGGGCAGGACGTGACTAGTTTGTGAACGAAACGCTTCTCGACATTTACGGAATTTAGCAGACGCCTTTATCCAGAGCGACTTAAAACTGATATATTCTTACAATTCAAGCAATTGTGGGTTAAGGGCCTTGCTTAAGGACCCTACTGTGGCAGCTTGGCAGAAGTGGGATTTGAACCCAGGACCATCAGGTCCAGAGTCCAGTGCCTTAACCGCTAGGCTACCACAGTCCACACAAATTTATAAGTTATAGTAAAACAAAATACAGGACGTTTGTGAAAATCCGCCGGAACATTTTTTAAGTCTCAAAAAGGACATGACCGCGTAAAAGGGGACGTCTGGTAACCCTATGGATATAGCTAATTAAGGCACGCTTTTTATTATTTCAGTTATTCCCTGAAGAAGTACATGTTGGTTGTTATGTTTCATGTATACCTAGTAACCTAACTGTAATAATTATGTATATTTAATTTTGATCAGCCACATTAATCCTGATATATAATCCTTAGTTGCTTCTTAAGGATCTCCTGAAGGTTACACCTTTAAAAAACATATATACTGTTCACTGATTTGGAGACCTAATATCCTGATTTGTGATGGTCTTTATCTTTATGGTGGTGATTTTATGGACTTTTTCTAGGGGACAGTTCCCACCAGTTGGCCTCTCCTCTCTCATTAAGCCAGGTATGTCTGTGTAAAATTCAACTCAATGGAGATAAAGGATAGACCTGCTCAGTCCTTAGGGCTCTAAACTACTACACTGCTCACAAAATGAGGGAATATTTCTAAATGAATATGAAGACAATACCACAAGAATTGCCGGTCATTCTGATCCTGTCCTTGTCCCATCGCTGTCAGTGTGTTTTGGCAGTCCATACACCATACTGAACAGTCAATGTATGGCACTCTCGTCCAGTTTGACATGCTTCTGTTCACCCTCATGAATATGTGACTTGCTACTCAATTACGATAATTGAGTTTGAATCTCCTTTGTGTAATCAAACAACTTTCTTTGCCTTTTTATTTGCTTCTTTGATTCTTTTGTTCAATTAAATAAAACAAAATGCTTTTTAATGGCTTCACATTCATTTTAAAATGTCCCCTAATTTTTCCGAGCAGTGTAATTGGAAGGTTGTGAGCTCAGATCCCAGCTGCTACACCACTCCAATCTCAAATTATACCCAACAATATTTTTTTCTGTTATGGCATCCACCCAAAGCTTTAGTTTTAGGCCTACATATTAAGGAACTACAACTCCCAGCAGTAGCGCTGTCACCGGCTCTCGGCGCTCTAGCGCAGTTTAGGCAGGGTCCCGCGCATGCGCCTTAAGGCCTGATGCCTATCAACTTGGCCAAACAGCGAGGTTATAAAAATGGTAGGTAAGAGGGGAAAAAAACTGTCCCACAACTTGTATCCAAACAGAGAGGCAAGGCTATGTGCGGACTTTCTGCTGCATGTGGGGAGGAAAAGAGGCTTGTGTTCTCTCAGTAAGCTTTCAGAGGGACTGGTAAAGTGCTCAAGATTTAAATTCAGCACAGTAAATAAAACAACAACTTACAATACAACTG
>JAUZSV010458114.1:0-16793 GCA_034780495.1 Parotocinclus cesarpintoi | reverse complement strand
AGACTAAGCATTCAGTTTTGGTTCATTAAATGAGATCATCGGAAAATGAAATTAAGTCAAAAGACTGTGATTACACAAATGAGATGCAAACTCAGTTATGGGGATTAAGTAGTAAGTGATATATTAATGGAGGTGAACAGAAGCATGCCAAACTGGACGAGAGTGCCCCACATTGACCGTCCATTGGGTTGTACGGACACCTAAGAGTGCCAAAACACACTGCCAGTGATGGGGCATGGACAAGATCAGATTATCCAGCAGTTCCTGTGTACTGAGTGTACAGTACTGTACTTAATGTTTGCATTGTTTCAATGATTATGATACTTTAAAATAAAACAATGTGCACGGCCAATAATGTGGGCATAAACATTGGCTTTTTTTTTCTTAAACTTTACAAATTTTAGTGTCAGCAGTTCTGTTTTGGTTCCTCTCCAGTCTCCAAACTACTGATTCAGCTAGTTGGTCTTGATCTTAAGTCAGACGCTAAAAGTCGATGGCCTTAAACAAACCCCAAGTTCACGTTAGTGCTTATTTTGACTGACATAAAATGTCCTTTTTAGGACAGTCATTTTCTCGAGGTTCCTGTTTCTGAACCCTGTTTGTGCTGGTTTAAATCATGACTAAAATCTGATGTAAGCTTGCCTTAATCGAAGGGAAATGCATTAGTTTAATTACCCTGGTAGAAGCATGTAATGGGCTTCAATTAGAGTGCAGGGCTTCCTTATGACAACAGAGCCATTGCTTTTTGTCCATTGCTCGCTTATGCAGACCAGATCCAGAGAATGCTGGTAATCCACCTAAATGATGGGTGGTAAAATACCCCAGCGTGATCGTCTTGTTCTAAATATCCTTTTCGTGATACGCCTGATACGTCATGCTTTTACTGAACTTGCTGGGAAACGTTTGGCCCTTTTTTCATACAGTGTTCCCCGACGGCCTCGCGCAGAACTTTTCAATCAAAGGTTTCTTCCAGGACGTTTACTGAAGCAGACAAGGAGTTACAGTACACTCTTGTCATCGGTGAGGGTCACTGCTCGTTTTGAGCCAGTGCCATTTTATTATCTAAGCTTTGTTAATATGGACCACATGTAGGCATTGACTTTGGAAGAAAGAATAAGGACACTATGGGACACTAGCATGCTTTTTAGTCCTATCGTGTCTCACCATGGTGAAACTGAAGGACAGTAGTTGCTAAAGTCTGCAGTAGTTTTACCACGGCTTGTGCAGTCTCACCATGTTTCTGCTGACCTGACCTGACTGTTAATGAGGCTTCTGGGACGAGGCGCTTTTGTTCTCTTCTGTTGTTCGTTGGCTCCTTTCGGCAGGGATGCTGGTGATCTCATGCCGAAGGAATTCCTTCCAATAGGTAAAAGCCCACATGCCCCGTCCCAGATGGCTGCTCCTGATGTCATCATTATGAGTCCAGACACCGTGAGGCCCGGTCTCTCATGCATAAACTTCTGGCTCTGTTCCAGTCATTAGCTGCGATTGGCGGGTGTGCTGCCCTGTTTCCTATAGAAAACATGAGCTACACATGTTGAATAGATTGGATTTTGTAATTGTATTAGTGCTCAGACGTGAAGTGTTCATAAAAACACGAAAATGCAAAGCAACAGTGTACGCAGTGCTTGCTTGGTTTATACATCTCAGCACGTAGAGGATCACAGCGCAGCCTTGTCTGACTCTGAAGAGACTAGTTTAATCATCTGGCCATCCAGAAGCTTGTTCAGCTGTCCTCAGTTATTGTAAAGGCTTCTATACCTTTTAAATGTAGAAGGCAGAAATAAATTTATCATCACTTATGGCCACAGTGTCAATAATATTTGAGAATTTTTGGACTGAGTTTTTCTTCTAAAGATCTGTAAACTGCTTAGCTCCTGTATTTGTTTATTTATTTTTGGATGAACTACCATTTTCAGGTCATGCCCTAAGCTTATTAATCTTGCATGTGTGCTTGTGGTGGCTTTGTGGCCAAGGTACTGAATCATGGACCAGCAGTCCAGGTTTCAAATCCCTCTTCTTCCAGGCTTCTGCAGTTGGGTCCTTGAGCAAGGCCCTTGACCCACCATTGCTGTCCTTGTAAGTCTGTATTAGAGTTGTGCAATTTTAAGGGGAAAAAGCATACACAGAACGAGCTTAAAATCCACCCTAACGTCCATACACGACCAAAGCTTCTAACCATAATAGACAACGTTCGCAAGATGTCGTATGGGACATTCCTATATAACACACTTCCACCTGGTGAGAGGAGAATCTGTCCATATGCGATCACATCTACTCACCAAATGCACAGAATACAACATAGACCACCAAAACTTCAACAAAATCCTAATCAAATACCAAAAATCACTAAACTGATATCGTGTGTCTGAAACCAACAAGCACCGAATTGTAAGAAATGTAACGTCTTTATAGATACTTAAATGGCCATGGATGCCGATAGTGACTATGGTGAGAAGCCAAATAAACAAGCAAAAAACAATATTGACATTATTTTAGGTTGTCTGAACTCTTTTTCAACCACCTTAATTCCACCAGCTCTTATTTTGGCAGCATTTATTTTTCCATTATTTGCTTTCTTGTCTTAAAGCATGTTTTTGCAGAGTGATTCAGAATGAAAGGTTTGCTGAGTGTGTTTTTGTGCTGGTTATCTTGGCTGGGTTAATCTTCATATTCTGGACGCTAATTGGTAAAATAACCTGGTTGTCAGGTAGTCCTTGATGACAACCAATTTCACATTCACATTTTTAACCCCCTGTTTTTGATTGGGTGTGTCAACGTTGTGGCTGTCTGCTGTCTTCAGAAAACATTGGACACAGACCTATGCATGCCTTGGGGGGGGTTGAAAGCACTCCCACGACTGTTAATGTTTGCTGTTGGTGGGCTAACATGTTCTACGGCTGCACCTTCCAAGCTCCTCATTAGGGTAAAGCTCGCCTGTGAAATCCTTAATAGTGGTTCATGTGCTTATTCAGCTTGGCAGCTTCAGCTTGTAGACATTTAGTGTGTCCAATACAGACGTGGAAAGTAGAATTTACACAGGAAGTATTTATGTCTTGGCCAACGATCAGACCACAAACATGACCAAGACAAATGAACAATTAGCAGCTTGACCGACGCTGGCTTGGCTACTGGCAAAAAATGGCCCGGCGCCTAAAAAAGTAAACGGCTCCAGACAATGAAGGATATCTTGCTGGTAAATCGGCGGATTTATTAAATACTACGGCTTTAGATAAACATTACATTTGTTCAGCTCAATCAATTCAGTCAACTTCGAGCCAGGTTTAATACTTTCCAGAAGAGCACCGACTCAAGTCCTGCATCTACAGTATGCAAGCCTGCAGCTGTCGGGTCAGGACCTCAGTGATGAGGTAATGCGAGAGACTGCAGGAAATAAGCAGTATTAATGAATGATTATGTTCTGGTTTTAATTCCAATTAGAAGATGATATCATGTCAATTGTATGAAGAGATTTCAGGAATCTCTTAAATTAAGTAAAGTGTATCCAGGTTTCTATGGTCAGCATCACAAGTCTACGTGATATGTCAGCGAGACACAACCTAGGAACACTCCTCCATCTCTTGGGTACACCTCCTTACTGCTGCACTCAGTCATTTTTTCACTTCCACTTACCACATAGAATCACGGTGTAGACGGCTGGATGCTGGTGGCTGCATTTTTATACAGTGTTTTTTTTTTTTGAGTCCAACAGTGACACCTGAGGTGTTTTTAAAAAACACTCCAACAGCACTGCTATTTTATCCACTCATACCTGCACAACACGAACTAACACGACACAAATACATCAGTGTGACTGAAGTACTAAAAATGATCGACCACCCAAGCAGTACCTAACCTGTGCTGGTCATGTGGGGGTCCTGACCATTAGGGAACAGAGTAAAGGGGCGGGGAAGTGCTTCTGTGTGGTAAGAGGAGCTGATAAATCAGGTATGGGGTGTAGAAACAAGGGGCTGTACCGAATAAAGTATTTATTATTGTATAGTATACAGTATTGCCAAGCCAAGGGTAGCAAGGTGACACTTTGACAACTGGGTTATTTCCACCTTTTTAGGCTTGGTTACTGCAACTTGATGAAACATTTGTTTAAATGACAAAATAAATTAACCAACTTCCCTTCACTGATTTGGAAAATGAAGATCATAAATACAGTATAATCCAAAGTGTATGGTCTACACTCAACCGTGTTTTCTCTCGTCCTTTGTTTTTCTCTTCGCCATGGTCTAGGTCACATCCTGTTTACGACTTCCAGGTGTATCCCTAAAGGAAAGCACACAGTTGGGTTAACGCTGAAGTCTCAGCAGTTATCAGAACATTGTGCATTTCCCTGGCCTTCACGTTTGTTTTCTTTTACACTCCTGTGCCTTGGTTGCTGGTTTTGGGAGGTTGTATGTAGATGAAACTTGGGGCTCACCCAACATGCAAATTTTTTTGATTCATGTTTTTTTTTTATTCTTTGGGGATTCGAGTTCTTCCTGTTTTCAAGCGGACACGCCTTTTAAAGGTTTCACATGTCTAAAACTTTAATCCCATCTTCTTGTGTGATTGGTCAGTTGTACCACATGAGGTTTTTCAGACTTGGAGATCTAAAAGATGCTTAAATCTTACTACTTTTCAGTTTCTCCCAGTTTGACAGTACCCCCATTTTTGTGACATGGTGGAGGTTCACGGGTCAGTCAGTATCACTATATATAACTCCTCAACAATGTTTGCCCAACTGAATGGAGTGCCTAAAATCTGATGTCAGGACAGTAACATGAAGAACTTGCTTCTTGGGCAAGTTTGAGTGGATATTATGTTGTTTGGATATTGAATATATCGCTTAAATCCCCTACTCATACAAATTAGGGGATGTTTCATGGGCACTCATTTTTGGAAACACTATTTTTTGTATGACAAGGGTGTAAATATAGTCTTAGCCATTCAGACGGCCGGTCAAAACAAACCACTGGGGGAGACTGAAGTTCCAGTTGAACCCTGCGTTAGTGCCAACTTCTTTTATTCACCAGCAGGTGTCGGACTTCTATGGTGGGAGCTTGCCTGCATGACGAAAAGCACGACTGCTGCCAAATCCTTGCAGGTGCCTCGATTTGTCTTTTGTTGGACAAAGTTATTAATAAATAAAGTTGAATCTTTTTTATATATCGCTGTCGTATTGCAAGTAGAACGTATTGAGACGAATTTTGATGAACCCCTATCACCAACCCCCTACTGAAGTCACATTAATATCAATAATATTATTTTGATTCTTTACAGTAATAGTCCAGTGTCTTTGACAACTGCTCCACCCCTGCATGCCTAAATCAATTGAATTGTTGAATGGCTCCAGAAAGCATGGCAGCTATATGGAAATGGCCATGAACTAATAATGAGGGTTAGAAGTTCAATTCCAGGCTCCATAGTTTCACTTGTTAGGCTTTCAAACAAGACCCTGATCTTCAACTACTCAACACAGTTGAAAGGCACTCTGGGTAAGGGCACCTGCCCAAAGCTGAGAGCCTTCCAGCTGATGGTCAAATGAATCTGGTCTATCTGCGATCGTTTTGTAATTGAACAGTTAAGCAAATGCTTGGATCAGGCCCCAACCGACCCCCACCCCCCACCAATCTTTTTTTTGTTTTGTTTTGTTTTGAAATATGCTGGGTGTGGATGTTCCACTAGATTAAGAGCTTGATTTTGTGGCTCCCAGGTGTGTTGTGAGCTAGCTGGAGAGCTGCAAAGGCTCATTTAGAAAATTGTACACACGCTGAAAGGTGAATAATGGGTAATATAAACATTCTAAAGTTCAGTTTAGAGGTTCAGTGCATGAGTCTGACCAGTAGCAGTCTTGTGGTGGTATTTTCTGTTTAGTATCCATATGGGAAATGGTACATAAATTCCACTGGAAGCACAATACACACAAATCTACTGGAATAGTCTTAATAAAGGAAACACGAAAATGTTTTATGAAGAAACTGTGAATAAGTCCCCGTTTCATCTCTTGAGGATTTTAAAGCTATGGCAACCTACCAAAGCAGCATAAAAACAATGTTTTATTCCGTTTGCTGTTGTGCAGACCCAGTGTCATGTTAGACTTTAGGTCCTACAAAGCACAGATCGAACCACTAACTGCAGGGTTTCTTTTGGTGTTAAGATATGGCAACCCACAGGAATGTTACGCTACAGGTTCCAGTGTTGACGGAAACTGCTGATGGTAGGTGCAACACAACGTACCAGTGTCTGTAATGCAGAGACTGCTGACAGTGAGATTTTGGTACAGGTGTCTCTTACTAGATCAGTTGTCATTTTTGGTTTATCCATTTTTCTTTGCTTGTTTTATTAAGTGCAGCTGTTCTAGGTTTCTTATTCTTGGATGATATTGCATGCACCATATGGTTAGTCGTTGGCCTCACACTGTCGAGTCTGCAAAACGTCTAAACAGCAGTTCTGACAGAACAAAGGCAAAAGTGAATCAAGGGTCGTTCCCATTTGAAGGCTCCTTAAGTTAGTTGGATGAGTAGGACGAAGTCCACTAAACTCGACCTCAATTGTTCATCCCAGAAAGTGGAAAAATGGGTTAAAATTGAGAGGAGTTGTCGACACACTAGTGTATTCCTTGCTTGTTAAGAAAACTCGTATGGAATGGCTCATGGAGAGCCCTTGTTCCCTTCAAAAGTTAAGGTCACCCAACTTTTTTTTCCCCCTTCTTTTAATTTACTTTGTTTCTATTTGTTAATCAAATCCTCAAGCTCACCAAATGGTAGGTACAAGAGGTTTTGCTTGTAACTGCTGATAATTAAAAAAAAAAAACTGTCTTTGTGAAAATTCAAGCTTGCCAAATTGTGGCTAAATTATTTTTCTGTAATTTTTACATGCAAGCATACATGCTTATTTCTTTTATTGCATTATAGTTAAAAATGTATATCATTGGTGTGATTACAAAGAAAATTAATAAAGGTTATGTAAGGATTAACCTCCGTTTGGTGATTGCCTTTTTTAAAATAAAACTTTCTGCCTTTTTGTTTTTACTACTGTAATAAATACTGTAAATAATAAATAAGCTTAAGTCATGAAATATTTTAGAACATGTATTTGTGATGAGAAACGATGCATTACTAAGCTACTCTGGTAAGGCGTTGGGCTATGGCGAAGCCTTCTGGATATGAGTTATTTAGAAGATGGAAGATTTTTATGGATGAAAGAAATCGGACTCTGTAGACTAGATTGACCTTAAACCCAATGACCAAGGTAGATGTGGCTAAACAAATCATTAGCTTTGTTTTTCAGTGTTGTTAGATTCCATTTTCTCTTCTTTGCTGATCACGCGTATCTCCATGATGGATAGTGGGAGGATTTGGGGATGCTTTAAAAATCCATCACTACACTTTCTGTTCCAGTTCGTGGAAGTGATGTAAGGCTGTTGGAGTGAGTAAACGGACCTCGCTATCTGCTCTAGTGTTGGAAGAAAAAAAAAAAAAATGGACGCATGGCCTGATGCTTGCTTCCTGCTTCTAAGCTCATCTGTCATGCCCTTGTTTTGAGTGAAGCTCTCCTGCAGAATTGCAGAGCTGCGAGAGATTTCGAGTAGAATGCAGCGACTATTAAACAATTTGCAATGCTGTTTGTCCTGTTTAATCGTCCATGGAAAGATCTTTGGAATTCCTTTAGTAGGCTCTTCCACTTGGCAGAAGTCCACATCACACACATTCTGTTTGGCAGTGATGTTGAATAGGAAAATGTCATGGTACATAGAACATGCTGAAATGCTGCAGGTTCGGTGAAGATTTGGATTTATCATACAAATTGGAACAAATGTAAAGTGTTCATGGTGTGAAGCTCAGACTGATGTAGAGTTTAACCAAATCCATCAAAGAATTGTACTTTTTGTCTTAAAGAAGTCCAACATCCAACCACAATTGACGGCAGGTTTAGAAGCTGTTTAAAGGTAAAGAAATGGCTCATAAAATCTTTCTTTATATGATATTGGCACTTGGGTGATGCTGTGATCTAACTTTGTACTTTACCACCTTGGTGTCCTGGGTTCAAATCCTGGGCGTGCCTCCTGGGTGAGCACAGAGTCATGGCTGCATTTGAGGAAGGAAGGTTGGTTAGGATATCATCTCCTTCTGGTGCTTCAACAGGTGACCCCTACATTCTGAAGTCTTGTTCTCCAGGATAGGTGCTGGACCCCCAGGGCCCTGACCACAACGAGCAGGGGATAAAATGTAAACAGCGACGCTAGTATGATCAAATGTTGTTTCCAAGTCTGCTAAGTTTAAGACTTGACCTCTTTTGGGCTTATTTACATAGACATTTCTTGGACAGTTCTGGAAACCTTGTGATTAATTGTAGCTCTCGTGAACTGGTGTTTGATTCTATAGAACTTCTGTGGAGATGCTAAAATGCAGATTGTGCTCGAGGAAGTGAAGAATTGAGGTTTTCTTATTACGGCTTGTTTGTCAAATGCTTTGAGAGTTTATGGACTGGTTGCAATTGGCTGCAAGTGGAAATCTGATTATTGCTATGGTCAAGTAAACCCGAAGCTTTACCATGATCTGATTACTGAGTGCATGTACGATTGTTGATCGGACTACTGACATTCTGGGTTTTTGGTCACTAGCTTAAGGGCACCTCGCTATCTGCTCTAGTGTTCAAAGAACAAAAATATGGGTGCATGACCTGATGTTTACTTCCTGCCTCAAAGCTCATCTGTCATGCCCTTGTTTTGAGTGAAGCTCTAATGCAGAATTGCTGAGCTGCGAGAGGTTTCGAGTAAAATGCAGCGTCTATTAAACAATTTGCAATACTGTTTGTCCTGTTTAATCGTCCATGGAAAGATCTTTGGAATTCCTTTAGTAGGCTCTTCCACTTGGCAGAAGTCCACCACACACACATTCTGTTTTGCAGTGATGTTGAGTAGGAAAATGGCAAACTGTCATGGTCTTACTACATAGAACATGCTGAAATGCTGCAGGTTAGGTGCCGATTTGGATTTGTCCTACATGTAAATGAATTTACTGTGTCGCCAGTTCACTGAACTGCAATCAACCCATGCTAAGATGCTAAAGTCCTTGTGAGAAGTGCTTTCATTAATTTGCACTTTCCTCTGTGAACGTTGCTGGAATGCCTTCAGGCCCTTCCTCTTGAGCTTATTTGACTTGCTCAAAGCGTTGAAGTAAATCACTGGTAGGCGCCGGTATGTTCTCGTACACCCAAACACTTGATTATTGGATTCTCCTAAGCTCCTTGAAAGTCAGACCAGCAACACTACAAGAGGCTGTTTTGTGTATGGATATTTCAAGAGGAATTAGATGGCTTGACCCCACAAACCGTGTCCTTCCTGTCATTCTGAAAGCATACAAGCATTCCTGCGAAGCGCCAAAAGCGATTCTTCACCACGGGGAAACGCTTTCATTGAGCTCAGTATCTGTTTGGCCAGAGCGCTTGTATTGTTTCGGGGATTTTCCTTTCCTCCCATTCTAACCAGAAACGTGGTTGTTTAGGTTACCTTGTCTCCATGGAAACCAAACATTTGAATTCCCCTGTAATTTTGCATCTTCAAAGTATGGGGCACTGAGCGGTTTCAGTGATACCCGCATTGTCATGTGATTTATCTCAAAGCATTCAGTGAGTATCGGCTCATTTGCAGGCTTTTAAGGAATTATTTTGCCCTTGACTGTGTAATAATGGGACAGGGTGGAGTCATGGCTGCATGCATGTACTGGAATAAAGCTCCACATGCATTTTTTCCCTCTTTGCCTGTGTTTGAACTATTACTAAAAATTTTATTTAATTCTTTCGCATTACACCCAGGATGCTCAAGGAGGTCTGGTATGTTTTTGCGTCTTGGCCCTCCCAAGGTTTCTTCCTTATAATGTTTGGGGAGTTTTTTTCTTCCATTTGTTGCCCTAGGCTTTCTCGCTTTGGGCGCAAGTCATAAATTGCTTCGAGGTAATGCTCCACTGTAAAGTGCTATAAAGGGTGACCATATGGGTATAACCAAATCAGTTACGGTATTGCCTATCTTTGTCTTCATTTCTTACCTCGGCCTGAATCTGATCTGAATCTGACTTCTGAAGGACCAGCGAAGTCGTGGTTTGCTTTGTCTGCTCTTCATAGGAAATGACTGTTCAGTCTCTGCTGTCCTTGTTTCTCTAAAAATAGCACCCGTTTATCTTTTCGAAGAGATAAGCAAACCTTTTTCCACAAAATCTGTGACTTTTCCGTGAAAGCTGTTGCTTTGTTGCATAAGTGGGTGTAGAGCCTATAGTGTAGAGTAAAATTTACTGAAATTAAGTGTGAACAAACTGGAGACAAAATACAGACATCACCAACTTTGGTCATCAGATATTTTTTCCCAGAAGTGACTCTTCCTCACTCACATGCAGGTTTGGCATTTACACTTTGCATTTGCAAACTTTTGGAAATCAGTTACCATTAAAGATCGCTCAACAGCGTTATTTCACCATATGTGAACTAGCTACCATGGAGAATATGCAGATGAGAAACATCATAAGTCAGCGGTCAGGCTCAGCCAAGGTACCGCCACAAACACTTTTTTGCAAGCTGTTCCTTAAAATACATTTTCCTTCAGTTATTTATTTTAATCTTTAGTAAGCAACAATGAATGTTCTGTTAACAAGAGCACGCTAGAACAGTGCATTTTTCAAAATTGTTTGTAAAAGTTTTGCAAAGTATAGTCCAATTATCCTTATCAACAAAATCCAAGAAACGAAAAATATTCCTCCATATTGCGTAAACCCCTAGCGGGGATCTCAGACATTCAGTTCCACTACATCACTCCTGTTTGCGTTTATCTTTTATTTGTTAATCCTGTGCTGATAAGATGGTTACACTGAATTAGGTGCTGCAAGTTTGTTGGTTTGTTTCCTAGGAGATATCACAAATGCTCTGGTGTGCAACCCTTGTATATGCACCACACCTTTTTTGGGTGTGTGTATGTGTGGGTGTCTGTGTGTGTGGGTGTCTGTGTGTGTGGGTGTCTGTGTGAGCGCAAAATGTAAATTACCACAACCGTGTCGTTTTTATATAAATTATTTTAAAGTAAATGGAATCTGATCTAAGATGTTTTTGACCTGAACAAAACCATAGCATTCATCAGGTCTGTCCAGCCCGAGTGAGGGAGCTCTTTATATATAGCGTTCTAACTAACAACGGTTAGAGACCGTCAACTTAAACCCTGATGGTGTGACAGATTAACCTTAGTCATTAGAATTAATGTTTTAAATCTGGATCCTGATGTCATTGGAGTTGTAATCTTTCTTTTGGATGAACGATTTTGAGATGGTGTTTACTAATTACTGCATTTGAATCGTTACAATGTTTATGGAACCTAATAATACAGGGTGGGTCAAAAGTCACCTAGCATGTCGCATGCTGTGTCGTGGACTTTTCGCAAAGATTGTCAAATCCATTATTGAGGTTTGTTGGTCGGTAACGGTTCTTTAGACGATCACTACGTTTCTTGTCGTCTACAATCCCGGTTTCTCTGGATTTGGTTATGAGTGATGTAACAGTGCCTTGTGAAATGGATCTTTCTGGGTGTCAGTTGTTGAAGTCTGTTGGTATGATTATGGCAGCTGCGTTCCCTGGACACCAGAATCATCAATTTCGTCTTTGTTTACCTGTGACCAACACGAACAACAAACGTTTTGAACTTTGTGTTGATAACTTTTGAACCACAAGAGATATTGTAAATCTTATTGTGGGGTTCGTTTTCTAATGTAATTCTGATTTTCTTTGATATGCTACATGACCACCTCCATGTTCCATAGCCACAGCCTCACCTATTACCTGCTGCTCTTTTTTGTTTCTGAAATAAAATGTTCTCCTATAAGTTTGACTCGCCCTGTTTTCCTGTTAATTTTAAATCACTAGTATGAGTGCTAATTGCTACAATTGATATTTTTGAAAAACTTGTTACCCCACCTTTTTTAGTTTCCCCTCGCGTCACTTTCAAAGCGTGCTAGTAAAATAACCGATTTCTTTTGTTCATGCTGTATATGGATGTGTCATGTTGTACTAGAGCCTTCTCCAGCATTCACACCCACTGACTAATCCATTGACTCTTCCTGTAACAAATGACTCGTACAGGCCTGAGCTATGAATGAACGTGATGTTAGTGTTTGACCGTGGCTAATAAGCATAGGCTGTTGGCAAAACTGGAGTAGTTGGTCATTTTTTAGGCTAAATCTGAACAGCTTTGATATGTTTCCCAAACTATAGTCCCCATGTACAGATGTACTATAGTATCTAAACATTAATTTCCCCGTTCAAGTCTCTCAATTTTCATACTACCAGCCTGGTGAGCAGTAAATGCTACCCGACATTCCCGAGTACACTGGGGAAAGGATGAATGAATTAAACAAAGTGTGAGAAATGTGACCAAAAGTTCAACATGACCCAAGCCGCTCCTCCCTGGGATTGAACCCGGGACCTTCTTTTTGTGAGGCAGCGGTGCTACCCACCGAGCCACCGTGCTGCTTATCTGGTACCTACCCCTAACTACCTCTTGTGGAGGTCCCTCAAGAACCATTTTCGCCCCAGGTTTTTGTTTTTGGTTTGCATTCCCACCCTAGTAGGAGCACTGCGTAAAGTAAAAATTCTTGAATCACCATACTGAACTGTTTCTCCATCGTATATAGGGTCAGTAAAACCTGGACTTTTCTCTCCATTTCTCTGTGGCCCTTCCACGGAACCATTTTAAGTGTGAAGTGTTGAACTTGGGGTTCTTGTGCACTGAAGTCCCTCTACACTGAATAAAAGTTGTCCCCAGTTTCTGTGTCATTATTTCACAAAGGGGGCACAGTTCTAAGAACTTTGAAAAGGTAGAACCTGTAGTAACGACCCAATAGCGTTACACAAGACATCCAAAGTGAAACGTAGTGTGTGTAAAGTCGATCTGGATATGGGCATCTGATAAATTATGTAAGTGGCTGTACCAATCACATTGGAATTGTACATTAATTGTAAAGGTCAGGTGCTATTGGAACAGGGTAGCATTACTCATTGGTGTAGAAGATACGGGATTTGAACGATGCGAGTTTAGCTCAGACGGGCTCATACTTCAGCCTATGAGTCAGAAATACGCACTGGCATCGATGACTGACCGGATACATTTTTGTTTTGTCTTGTGCTAGACTAAAACTTTAAGCTTTTATTTTTTTATTTTCCCTCAGCTGATGTCATGCAATTTCTCTAATTAGATAAATTTTACTGAAGCACATACTGATGGACTTTTTTTTTTTTTTTTCCCTCCTCTGTTCATCAGTCGTACAATCTACAACCATGTAAACGATGAATAAAAATTAATAACATCCACACGTAAATATTAGAGACAACATTGGTAAACAAAAACTTTAACCGAAGACGAATCTAATCACTAGGTAAATGGCTAGATAAAATGGTTTATCATTTAAAATGCTTATGTAGCCATATTTTCCACAAAATTATGTTGCTCAATTTAAACCTATAACGAAATGAACGCTGAATAAAAGGGTATAAAACTATGAAATACTGGACATGTTTTTAGGACAAACATGACCTAAAAAGAAATAAACCAAAAAAACATATGCCAACCTAAAAATGGTGTAAAATAAAAACCAAACCAAAAAAAAAAGCCAAAACAGCCTTTTATTAAACCATAAAGCTATTAGTTTAAATTGAATTAAATATTATCTAAGTAAAATCAGAAACAAAATTACTGCCACAAACTTAAAAAAAACAAACAAACTTAAAGGTCTGCTGTTTAGAGACTGAGTCAGCTATAATGTATTGGCGTTCATTTAAAAACCTAATTTGCTTTTTGGATGTTGGGCCATGTGAAGCTCCTGAAGGAATTAACTTTTAAGCCTTCAGGGTGAGGGCCTGCATGTGTTCTTGTGGATGGAAATCATAAACGGGATCCAAATGATCCGATCCGCCAGACGATCCACCCAGCTTGCAACTAGGAGAGGAGATGTAGTAAGTTTAGCGTGTTTTCTGTTCATTTCGCGGTTTGTGATGTCTAAAATGATCATTTTTAAACTGGTTTGAAAATACCAATATGCTAAAATATCTTTTGAGGCAACAGGCTTAATATCCCTAGAGTGCCACCTTATTTTGTCTTTGAGTAACTGAAAACTGCTTTAAAAAAAATAAAAAATTAAGACTTCAGTTCATGCTTGTTTTCATTAATGCAATTCATTCAAGTTTCTGTAGGTACATGCATATCTGCCTAAACCGTTACTCGTTTTAGCAGTCATTTCTTTTCCAAATCAGGTAAAAAAAAAAATATCAGACGTTCAACACTGTTCAGACCCTTGAAAAATAAAATGGCTGCTTCGATGCTGAATACCTGTGCATGCATGCATGCTTTGCTCCACTAAACTGATCAGGAATTGGTAAGGGAATCAATTAAATTGGCTTAGGCCAGACTTTTTTTTAATTGCTTGTTCCTTGGATGTCCCTACTTAAGAATCTACTGAGGAGGAGAGGAAGAAGGAGGGGGGGTGGTAAAAAAAAAAAAAAAAAAAAAAAAAAATTTCCTGAGAGGGGGAAAAAAACCCCTTATTTTTCAATTTCTGGAGGACTATGTGGAATCAATACAAGGAAGGAGGAAAAATTAAAAAAAAAATTAAAAATAAAATGTATTTAACCTACAATTAAATCAAAGTGAATCTGGAAAAAAATGTAATGAACAACTTTTTTTCTAATGTAAGAAAATTGTTGGCCCTCCACCGGAGGTTGGAAAAATCTAAAAGAAAAATTGTAATTTAAAAAAAACAACAACTTTTAACCATTGTTGCTGCGGCGGATCCGAGGGAAAAAACAACATTTTTTTAAAATATGATCATCGGCGGGTCCGCAAAACAAGCAATAAAAAAGTCTGCCCTTAATAAGAGAAAATTACTACCCCTATGTAATAGTATACTAACTCTAGGCCCCATCATAATAGGTAAATTATTATACTAATGAATGGAAAAGATAATTACAGCGGTTTATCCGACCTCAGTTGTTGGTTTGCTGTTGTATTTGATGGTTATTAGCTGTGAAATGGGTGCAGTGACAAGCAGTTAGTGTTTATGCACATGGTTTTCCATCTCTTATTTATCCATTAACATAGATAATTTCAAACTAACCAGTTTAAGCTGCTGAGGCAAGTTCAGTTGTGGATATAAGCAATCTAATAAGCTGATTCGTTTAAAAACACATGCTAGTAAATAAGCATAAACTGATCTGATCAGGAAAATCATGAATTATTTTTACACACACTTGCTAGTAGTGTCCTAGGAAATAACTGGGTGACCAACTGTTCTGTTATTCTGATGTGTTATTCAGCATGAATAATGGCCCTCAAACTTGTTCCCGGAAAGTGAACAAAAAACTCAAAAGTGAAAAAGCTAGAACGTTGTGAATTGTGAGCAGCTGTAATATCTCCTGAAATGCTTCTATTGTGTAAACATTGAGTGCAATAAACTCTGACCTAGAAGTGTTTACTTTTGAATGAACATTTCCTTTGTTTTCCAACAGTGATTGCCAGTGGTTTGTAACTCGACGAAACTTGAGCCGGTGATTCTGCCTCGTGTTTTTAATGCTCTAATTAGTTTGGTTTTGACCCCTTGCTTTGTGTAAATTACATTGCAATTAGAATTTTATTGACCTCGAATCGTACCAAATATTTTCCCCTAGTGACCCAAATCTGGCCACGTGGTTAATTGACATTTTGTTCAAGACACTGTTTGTTAATGATTAAAATATTGACACTTTTCAACACCTACAGATGACACATGGCATATCAGAGTGAACTTTTGGTTGCTCTACAGTATACGGCTCACAAAATTGGAGGATATTTCATTTTAAAATATTATTATTAAAAGTAATTATCTTTTAACACCACATTTTTGATGGTCTTACACTTTTGTTCCTTTTAAAAATGTATTATTATTATTTTTTTACCATCTACAGACAGTAAAGCGATTGTGGACGGCAACCTGAAGCTGATCCTAGGTATGGTATGGACGCTCATCCTGCACTACTCCATCTCCATTCCCGTGTGGGAGGATGAAGAGGATGAAGATTCAAAGAAGGCCACCCCCAAGCTGAGGCTGCTGGGCTGGATCCAGAACAAAGTGCCGGACCTGCCCATCAGCAACTTTAGCCAGGACTGGAGGGATGGCAGGGCTCTGGGTGCTCTGGTGGATAGCTGCGCACCAGGTTAGTGTTGAGGGTTTGGTCTTGTTTGTAGGGTCTTAGTGTTGTGTTAATCATTTTTGGCATTAAATGAGGTGACTTTCTGAAAAGTGACCACAGCATTTGGGGGAGCATTGCCTTTTTAATTAAGCGATAGAACACGAGAGGGAGTGTGTTATCGCGAATAACATCACGGCTGTGATTTGGTCGTAGGCACGAGCCGAAGAAAATAAATGAAGAAAATAAATCAAACAACATCAAGAAATTCATAATAAATGTGCTTTAATGAGTGAGCCTTCCGCCAAAAAATAGTTCGACAACAACAGTTCCATGGCTTGTCTCAAGGGCTACAATACGGCGTATAGTTTATACAGGCTAACTCCACGAGCGTTAACTTTAAATCAAAATTGGGATTAAGCAAAGATTAAGCGGAAAAAATACATATACTTAAAGTCGTTTTGTAAGAGCCAGTCAGTGAAGCATTTTGTAGCCCACTTTGTTTGTCGAAGTGTATTTAGCTCATTTCGAGTTCAGTTGCTCTGCCGTCAGTGCAGTCGATCTAACCGTTTTTGTGGTAATGGTAGGTTCAGAATTAAATGTAGGTG
>JAUZSV010458005.1:0-16793 GCA_034780495.1 Parotocinclus cesarpintoi | reverse complement strand
CCAGCATTGTGACTTATTCCTAATAAGCAGATCAGCACTTATTGTAGTCTCCATTGGTGTTTTTTTATATCTCAGAAATCGGGACTCGGACAAGTGTGTTAATGTGCTCTGTTAGACTAGAATGTCTTATACTGTACACTGAACTTAGTTTTTTTTTTCTCCCTTTTCTTCTCTGTTTAATGCAGTTATGTGCCAACTGCTTGATTTTTGTGTGCACCAACATTATTGGCATCTGCACACACTATCCAGCAGAGGTGTCCCAGAGACAGGCCTTCAAAGAGACCAGAGGCTACATCCAAGCCAGAATACATCTACAAAGAGAGAACCAGCAGCAGGTATACAAACTAAGCAATGGTAACTCATTGGTTTTTGGTAGTTGAATGTAGATTTATATTGTGTTAAATTGGTATTTGAGGTGTTTGGATGGCATCTCATACCATATCCGACTACCATAGAGACTAAGGTTTGGAGGTTTGGCCAACATTGGGTATTACTATCCATGGAACAGCTGTTACTAATGGGGGTCCCAGCAACGGTGGTAGATACATACAGGAGGAGAGTGCATTCCTTTATGCAGGCTCTTTCTCTCCCTAGAAGTGCAATGGCTGCTGTTAAGAAGCGTTCAGTAGCCACAAGCTTTATGGAGACATTCACTAGCCTATGATCCCCCCCTCTCTTAGTATAGAACTAGCCCAGATTTTTGGGGATTTAAGCAGGACCAAATTAAGGAGCTGTTGAATAATATCCACCTTCTGTGGATTGTTGCGTACAATACATGCAGGCTGCTTGGCATCTGTGAGTACAGCTTTTCACATGGGACAGCAGGAGTCGATCATAAAATGGTCTTGTTGCGTATTCCTTGATATCTGAAGGCTGACATTTCAATGCTCTGAAGGTTGACATTTTAAATCTCTTGACTGCTTCAGTGCCACTGTTGGGCCCGTGAGCCAGACCCTTACCTTTTTATTGATTCAAAGGTGTCACCTCAGAAATGTCACGTATATTGGATAAAATCTTTTAACAAATTACTAACTATAAAACACACATTGCTTTATGGGCATTATTACCTTCCTGTGCACATTGTTTTTCACAGTGTGTTACACACACAACGATTTGTTTTGTTGTTTTCTCCCATCCTGGCCTACAGAGGAAAAGCTAATTCCTAACATACGATTCGATTCACATGTTCACAATTTGATTTTCTTAAGATATTTTAAAATGTAAACTATGCAAAAAATGCTGATTTTCTTGCATAAGCTTTTAAACATAAAACTGCAATTCAAATGCATTACTACAAAGAGGTTTAAATAGTAACTAAAATGTTTTATTGTATCACCATATCTTAAATAATTGAGTGAACATTTTTTTCTGAAAACAAAACAACAACTTTTACAACAATGTGTACTTTTGTTGTATAAAATATAAACAAAAAGTGTGCTTAAATATGAAAAAATAAAATATGCTGGGCCTTTTGGGGTTCAAAAATGCAAATTCATTAACTCATGTAATAAACACTGCGACATTTTGCATCGCTACACTTCTACGAACTAACTAGAGCATGCACTAAAGCACATGCCAAATTTGTGTCTAAATCTTTATGTGATGGATTGCAGACACATTTAAAATTAATTTTATTATTATTTATTCTTTTCTCCACATTTGGTTGAAATTGTTTGGATAGACATTGAGTAGATGTATAAAATACTGTTCCAATTTTACCTGAATTCTTAAGCATATTTTAGATTTCAGTGACTTCCCCCTCTAGCACCCCCTTGGCCCTGTCGCTGGCCTCCAGATGGTATAAACTTATGACAGAAATCCAATAAGTTATAGTCTATGAAAACAATTACCACCCACTCAGATACTCCCAAATGTTCACTGTGGTTTCCTCAAACATGCTTTCCCAGGAGCGTCTGTTACTTTCGGTGCTACCCAGACATGTTGCCATGGAGATGAAGGCGGATATCAATGCCAAGAAGGAAGATATGATGTTTCACAAAATTTACATACAGAAACACGATAATGTCAGGTAAGAAAATACTGCATGTTCAGGGTTATTCATATATAATATATCTTTTGTTACCCAGTTGCAATTACTCTGTAGTTGACTATAAGTTTGACTAATGTTGACTATATTCTAGAATAAATAAACGTATGAAACATTGTTTAAATCGTTTTTTAAAAAAGTGATTGTGTTGTAAAATACTGAGTAAATTTATAACCTGTTAACATTCTGACACATATGAAACCTACTAGAATATACACTTGAAAAAATAAAAACTTGAAATATTATCTCAATTACATGCTCAAGACCTAGGCATTTTAGAGAGGCATTTTTTCCACTTTTCTTATGATAGCTATTAGCTGCAAAAGGTTGTCTTTATTGTGATCTCCTGGAGTCACTCTTTCTTGTTATTGGTCACAGCATAGAGTGTTGCTTTCATCACTTGGTCACCTTTGGTGGAATGTAACACATTATATAGTTTAAACAAACAGGCAGGTGATTGTCTTAAAAAGAAAACCATCATTTAGAGTAAAATCCTATCAGGCAGTAAGCTCCTGAGACACCAAGTTCCTTTCAGACAGTAAGATCTCATCAAATTCTGAACTCCCATCACACTTAAGCTGTGTTCTAATGTTCCCATCAAATGCTGAGCTCCCATCAGACAGTAATATTCTGTCAGACTGTAAGCTGTAATCAGACACTAAGCTCTCATTAACTTTAGATCTAAACTTTCACCAGATTAACAGTTCCATTAAACACTAAACACTAAACACCATCAGGCACTAATCTAGTGGACCACCGTATGCTAAGCTCACTTCAGAAATAAGCTCCAGTCTTACAAACAGGATGCTTAATATTGATGTCAATTGATGCAAAAGCCAATCATGACAATTAATTGTCAGCTAAAATAACACAGTTGTTATGTAACTGCCAGTTAAGCTAGCAAACTGGACTCCAGTAATTCTCGCTAAGAAGCAGAACCCTGTCCTATTGACATCTAAACATATCCCAGGTGATGTAGCAGTTAACGGTCACCTCACAGCTCCAGCGATCACTGTTCAGTCCTGAACACACTCCCTGTGTCTGTGTGGGTTTACTCTGAGTAGAAAATCATATACTGCTCCTACAGATTGGAGCTAAGAGCATGCTTCTGGAAGCAGAGGTTCATGATGCCAGGAGCCTGAGTGGGGTTTGTAATACGGAACCCTGTGATGGACGGTGAACCTGTGCATTTTCTGGGAAATTCTGGAAAGGCTATGGACCCTTCCTTCATTTATGACCAAATATGCATTGGTACCATCAAGTGTTTCATTCTTTGCTTTTTAAAATAAGTAAAGAAAGACTTAAGGTGATTTGTACATGGACTTGTGCATTTTTTTTATAGCAAAACAGTAAGTTGCTCTTATAAACTCTGAACCACCTAATTCAGTGGTATGCAATTTTTTGGCTGGGCACTCTTCCCCCTAAAATTCCCCCTAATAAACACACCAAACCAGCGCATAAAACACAATACATATGGGCTGAATTACAGAAACAGTGCTCCAGTGATAACCTATTTAAACTCATATCTGCTATCGCTTAAATGAGGTAATAATATCAAATGAGTCTGTTTATTTGGTAGACTCAAAATCCACTCCTAATTATTTTGCCTGTGCTCAACTCCCAACGTATGGGACACTGAACCCATGCCTTTAAATTCTTCATCAGGTTCACTTTCAAAGAGCTCTAGGCATATTTTATGCTCTTTGTGTCCTATAGTGGGAGACACATGTATAAAACTCTAGGTTGCAAAATCCAAGTTCCAAACCATCATAAGTGTTCTCTCACAGAACTCCAGCGGAGAACAAGGATCAAGTAAAAAGCCTAGATATTGGAGCACAATTGGATGCCCATAAGTGAGGCCCTTGAGTCTTTATAAAAGGCTAAAAGCCAGATTGCAGAGATACATGAAAGAAGTGGAGGGAAAAAGAATAAATGCCCTCTTATCTATCTAAAGTCTACTCTCAGTTCCAGTGCAACCAAACATCAAAGCATCTCTTTCTCTTTATGTTTCTGGTTTCCTTTCCCCTGCTAAGACACAGCTCTGCTATAGTTAAATGGCTAATTAACTGACAGAGTAAAGTGAGCAGAGTAAAAGAGGCATTGTGTTTGTTACAAGCCTTAAGCACGCACAGCCTTAAGATCCAGTGCTTGTTTTGCGAGCAAGAGCGATCCTACATAATTCATTCCAGCTTGAAGCATCTGTGTCGCATTTACACAGGAAGAGATTAATGCGTGAAATTGCCCAATTTTCTTACAAGGGTGGAGAAACTTCTCAACCCTTGGATTTAAAATGACTTAAATTCCTTCCAACAGTGGGCTTGGTGAGGAGAACAGCGCCATCTGTTGCACCTCATCGGCTCCCTGCTCTCCCTTGCTGGCTTCATTCTGTCGGCGGGAAATTGTTGTTGATGAGGACAAGTCCCTGTAATATTATGAGCTCTTTAAGTAGGCCAGACTGCTTCTGTTTTTCTCACTCTGGAATGGACTTGGCTCATTGACCGTGACCCGGCTCCAATCTAACCAAATAATGAATCCCAAACACGACCCGTCATACCATCCTCCACGAACCAGACTTACTTAATTATTGATCTCCCTTCTGTTTGTTCTTGCTTTTTCGTTTTTTTGCAGCATCCTCTTTGCAGACATTGAAGGCTTCACGAGTTTGGCATCACAGTGCACAGCTCAGGAGCTGGTGATGACACTTAATGAACTGTTTGCACGTTTTGACAAATTAGCCTGGGTAAGCAAACAACACCAATTACTGATTAAAGCCCTGCGCCTGAGCTAAGCCCTTAAAATGAGCGTATTCGTCCTGAGGGTTTATATGATGAAAACTGTCTTATTACACATTCAGAATTCTCACTGCTAAATGCTTTCTTTAATTTTTGTATGGATAGTTATTATGGTCCCAGCACTGGAATCATATTATGTTTATCACTTAGGAGTTGAATCTAAAGTAAAATAATGAGATAACAGGATTTTTAATAGATGTACTTTTATAGGGAAGAGGCTCAGATTATTATTAAAGTGCTATTTCACCCTTACACAGCTTACGTAAAATACAGACGGCCGTAGATGTACAGCTTTGGAAAATTATTATTCTAATATTACATTGGTAGTATTATATTAAACATTATATGGATAAGAGGGATAAATGAATGGATGCACAGCTCAGGAGTAGTCAGGACATCCATAAAGCGAAAAGGATTCATCTGTCTGAAGCACTTAGTGATCTTACTAGCTGGTATTGAGTTTTAGCCAATAAGAGTAATGGGTGTAAAATCAAACAGCCATCGTATCACACTTGGGTTCACTGTTTCCCAGTTGCTGATAGCGTTTATATAACCCTGACTAAGATTTTTTTTGTAAGATGTAGTGCTTTGGTATAGTTTTCCTGCACACACTGATTTGAATGTACTTCTTCGTGCTGATGTGATGATAAAACAATTTGAACCTAAAACAATGACATTGATAAATATTTGATTCTAGGCTATCTGATGTACATGTGTATGATCCACTTTACGAGTTGTGTTTTATGGTGAGCCTTTGGGTTATTAATAATAAAAACCAGCACATGCATTTCTCCATTAATTTAGTGGATGTCTGAACCAGAGTGAAAACTAGCTACTGGTTCTGTGCTGGCCGAGAGCATTAGAGCTGTCACTTTTATCCAGGTTTTGAAACAGATGAGCAGTGAAAGCGGCTTATAGACTTTATTGAGTAATTGTAGTGATTTTGTTAAATGGGTATTAAAAAACATGATGAAAGACTTTACTTTCTATTTCATTCCAAGATTATGCTTTTGCCATAGTTACATGTACATTGTGGTTAATAGTTAGGAAACGATAGAGAAAAGGATGGGTAGATTATGCTGGTATTATTATATGTGACTGTATATACATGTAGATTAATGGATGGATGCACAACTTAGGAGGAGTCAGGACTCCCACATAATTAATGCATGGATATATTGACAGAAAAGCAGATTGGTAAATTAAATGAAATGAGATTTGTTTATATTACATTTAGCAGACGCCCTTATCCAGAGCGACTTACAATTCAAACAATGGTGGGTTAAGGCCTTTGCTTAAGGACCCAACTGTGGCAGCTTGGCAGAGGTGGGATTTGAACCCTGAACCATCAGGCCCATAGTCCAGTAACGTAACTGCTAGGCTACCGCAGTCCTGGTTAGATTAGTGAGTTAGTCACTTAGTAAGTCATTCAGTGTTAGCTTTGTCATACCCTGGCCAGGGTTCATGGGGGGCCAGAGCCTACCCCGGAAATTCACAGGACGTAGGTAATGCATGTATAGGACAGGGCTCTCGCTCTCTAAATGAGACCCACACAACTACTGGACTTTCTAGTGCCAGGCGACCACTTCCATGCTGTTAGGGTCCAAATGCAAATACTTGACTGACAGACAGACCTCACCACATCAGAGCCAGGATATGGCCCGAGCTAGCTGTAGTTAGAGTGCCAGTTAACAGACTTGAGACACCAAAGTTACAGAGATTTGTCTGAAGGTTATAGAGCTGTGTGCAGTGCATGATACAATAGAAATCAGGGATTATGGGTTATCAGCACGCAAAATAGTTCCTGGCTCCACAAGTCCAGAAGTGGTGTTTGCTCAGTGGCACCATTGATAATGCCCATAAAGGTCTACAAGTTCCAAATGTGAATGTGAATATAAAAGTGTACATGAATATGTACGTGTTGTATCTCACTAGAGGCTTGGCAGTCATCTGGTCAGGGTGCTGGCTGTGAACTTGTGTGGTCACAAGACAGCTGGTGTGTGTGTCAGTGTGTGTCAGTGTGTGTCAGTGTGTGTCAGTGTGTGTCAGTGTGTGTCAGTATCACACTGCCACCTGTGATAGATTAGATTGAAACATAGATTGATCTGTAGATAGAGAGATAAACAAAGGGGATAGTTGCTTTAAGGAATAGTTTATTGGAATACAATTAGATTATTTTATAAAGAACCCATGAATTTTTATGAGACATTTTTATATTTGGAGCATGCAAAACATATATAAAGGCTGGGCTAAAATCACCTGTTAAAAACAAGTTTATGCATGCCAGGCATGTTTAACAAGCAACACAGGTCTGTGAGGAAGTGCTGGTTGGTTGGATGTTCACTCAGATTTAGTGTTTGTGATTCATATTGCCTTTAACCACAATGTAAATATGATATGTAATACATTATATTATCTAAATATTATTTTTAAAAGGATACTGCATACTGATATACCTTATCAGTCATTTTCCACAAATATACTATGCAATATATGAGCTAATTGCAGAAAAAGAAAAGCACGTGTTTATTTGTGTGTGTGTATGTGTGTGTGTTGGTGTGTGTGTGTGTTGGTGTGTGTGTGTGTGTGTGTGTTGGTGTGTTGGTGTGTGGGTGTGTGTGTGTTGGTGTGTGTGTGTGTTGGTAGGAGAACCACTGTCTGAGGATCAAGATCCTGGGTGATTGCTACTACTGTGTGTCAGGTTTGCCTGAACCTAGAGCTGATCATGCTCACTGCTGCGTTGAGATGGGAGTGGATATGATAGAGGCCATCTCGTAAGTTCTTTAATACCGTCATCTTTTTCTTGCGTTCAGGCCCCGTTATGCTCTACAACTAAGCTCCCAGGGCAAAAATGTTCAAATATGGCCAATCATGGGTATCCAGACTTTCTAGGCAGGATAAGGAGCTACGTCATTTGGAGGAGCCACTTTAAGTGACTTTAAACCGTGGTTCATCTTCAACCCTTCTATCAATTTCTTAATTTTAATCTTGTTATTGTGTGTGTGTAGCTTGGTCAGGGAGATCACAGGGGTGAACGTGAACATGCGGGTGGGGATCCACAGCGGGCGAGTGCACTGCGGGGTTCTGGGATTGCGCAAGTGGCAGTTTGATGTCTGGTCCAACGACGTCACGCTGGCCAACCAGATGGAGGCTGGCGGCAAAGCAGGGTGAGAATGAATAGCATTCACCTAACCTACAAGCAGATCAGATCAGATATGTCTATCTGTAATCAATGAGTCAAACCAGACGTTGGAACTAATGAAATGTCTCTATTTATTTCTACCTGCTATTTCATACCCAAACTGAACATCCCCAGGCGTATCCACATCACTAAAGCTACACTGCAGTATTTGAATGGAGACTATGAAGTGGAGCCAGGCTATGGCGGAGATAGGAACGCCTACCTCAAAGACAACAACATCGAGACCTTCCTAGTGCTTGGCTGCAGCCAGAAAAGGGTTGGTTCTACACAAATTTGACGCCTGTACGCAACGCATACAGTACAGCAGCAGCAGGATCTATTGATTAATTGATTGTGAACCCTGTAGAAAGAAGAAAAAGCCATGATGGCGAAGATGCAGCGTGCCAGGGCCAACTCATCGGATGGGTTAATGCCTCGCTGGGTGCCTGACAGATCCTTCTCTAGAACCAAAGATTCCAAAGTTTTCAGGCAGATGGTGAGCCCTGCACTCATCCAAAAACGCTTTATGCATTTTGTAATCATATATCTTAGCAAATGCTACAAACTGCTAAGACTGTACAGTATTTGTGTATAAACATCCTCTCTCTTTATCCATTTATTGTCATCTGTCTGGTAGAGATATTTTTCTATAGAGCGACTCATAAGTACAGCAGGTAAATTTGCATAGACAAGCAATGTCTGGTTTTGTATACATGGTTTTACATCAATAGATAAATTGATCCATATCCAGACTTACAGTATGTGGTTTTGGTTGCTATATTTGTGTCTTCTTTATTTTACAATTTGTTTAGTTTTTTAAATCTGCCAATATAGTACGCCATATTAATAACACACAACCATCCTGGTAAATGCTTGAGTCTGGTCTAGTGACAATACAGTCTGCTCATGATTCGATTCGAGTTCACAATAAACAAAATGCTCTATTGTAGCTTCATTCGTTCATTTTCTTAATGGCTTAATCCCGATCAGGGTTGCAGGAAAGAACAACCCAAGACAAGTCTCCAGTCCATCACAGGGCACTCACACACACACACACACACACTAGAAGCACTTTAGAAACATCAATTAGTCTTTCGAATGTGGGAGGAAAACGGAGTACCTGGAGTAAATCCACACAGACATGGGGAGGACATTCAGACTCCCCAGAGGAAGGACACTGACCGCTGCATGGGAATATTGATATTTTTCCATTGCATGGGAATAAATGCATATGGGAATATCATTATGTTATTATTGTGTTTAAAAAATACAGTTGCATTACATATAATAGACTTTGTTCACATTTCCACGATGCACATTGTTATATTTGTTTCTTACAATGTATCATTATACCCCTAACACATCCAACAAATCCTGAGCTGCTCCAAAATCAGATGAGTCATCAAATTTCTATGACCAACAACCCAAGAGCATTTATCTAGCCAACCCCCCCCAAATTAGTAAAATAGTGTGGCTATGAATATAGTCCCAGGGCTGATGTGAAAACCAAAAGGAACCTAAATACACTGACACATTGTGCTTCTTAGAGTTGTGATCAAGTCGCAAATCTCCAAAATTGCCTACAGACCTCAAAAACTGGTCATCCTTGATAATCTGTCTAACAGCGTGTAGCTAAGCTGGCTTCTTGCATGGCTGCTGATTTCTTCCATCAAACCATCTGTCACCAATACTTCACTTCCTTTTAAATTACAGTCCTTCAGGCACAGGGCTGTCTCAATTATTACATAATGCTCTAATTTCAATTCTTTAAAATGATCCCAATTCATTGAAATGATCACAATTGTGTCATTTATGAACAAAAATCTAATGTTACATTTCTGCAGAGTGTGAATCAAGTGTTCTGGATTGAGGCCAACTAAGAATATTGAGGCTAACTAAAAATTCATTGAGATGTAATGGGGTTAACAAAACAATTAAAAAGTTTCAACTTCTAACTGTTTAGAGGGCAGCACTGAATATTTGTACGGGGCTGCATCGCAGCAAGAAGGTCCTGGGTTCAAGCCAAGTGTGGAGCGGCCTGGGTCCTTTCTGTATGGAGTCTGTTTGTCCTTCCCGTGTCTGCATGGGTTTACTCCGGGTACTCCAGTTTCCTCCCAAAGTTCGAAGACATGTACGTTAGTTTGTTTGGGCACTCTAAAGTTGCATCCGTTTGAGGGTGTAATGGTCTGCCTATGTAGCCAGCAGGGTGGCATTAAATAATGCTAAAACACCACTGCAGGGATGTGAGCAGCGACGTCTACAAGGCGTCTGGTCTGGTTGATCATGGTGATATTTTTTGGCACTTGTGAGTTTTTTGGTGCTCGTGTGTTCAGTGCTTCATTTTAGCAGTAATCTGTAGTAGCTGCTAATCAAACATGGCTAGTAAGCAAGATGGCTATTCAGTAACTTTTGGCTTGTACTTCATTAGGCCAGACTTTTTTAATTGCTTGTTCCTCAGATGTCCCTACTTAAGAATGTACTTAGGAGGGAGGAAAAAAAATTAAAAACCTTTATTTTTCAGCACATTTCAATTTCTCGAGGACTATGTGGAATCAATGCAAAGAAGGGAAAGAAAAAAATTATTTAACCTACAATTAAATTAAAAAGAATCTGGGAAAAAATTTTATGAACAGAAGAAAACTGTTGGCTCTTCACCGGAGGGCGGAAAAAGCTCAAATAAAATGTTATTATTTTTTAAAATTTCAACCATTGGTGCTGCCGCAGATCAGAGAAATACCAAAAACATATATATATATATATATATTTTTTTTTTGTATTCTTCAAATATGATCATCGGCGGATCCGCGAAACAAGCAATAAAAAAGTCTTGCATCAGAAAATGTCATTGTTTATCGCAATTATTTATGCGACAGCTAATCGTCAGGTTAAAGTGTCATGATTGTGACAGGCCAATTAAGGGATATAAATGTTATGGCAACCTAACAGCGTACGCTAAAGATACACAACACAACAAGGAGCTGTTTATCTCTTGCGTATTTGCATAGAGTATTTTTGATCCTTTGGAATGCTAATTAAAGCTGTAGCCTGGCTCTCTAGGCTTGGCTTATCAGAAGCTTATACTGAGTGTGCCAATATGTTTTTGTCTTTCACTATGTTTGCAGTGGCTACTCTAACTAATCTCTATGTCCTGCTTGTCTCTAGGGCATTGACGAGGCTTCCATCAAAGACAAGTGAGTAGTGCTGCTTTTCTAAGTGCTCCCTGCTGCAGTTAGTGGTTTATTTTTCTGTGTTCACGCCGAAGCCGCAGCACTGAGCCTGCATGAACACGCAGTCAGAGGTTTATTACATATAAAGCCTTTCCATTGTGTGGCTTACTGCAGGCCGAGCCAACTGCTATAAATAGTTAAACAGCTTTAGGTCAGTGATTTTAAACATGCTGTGACATCACTGTCACACAGAGACGGATCATGATTTGATCCCTAGCACCATATCTGAAGCATTCCTGACAGCCCAGTCTAATCCCCAGACTGCAGCAGTGTGACTCTTCAGTGCTTTCTCTGCTCTCTGTGTGCCATGCAGCCGAAGTGCTCAAGAAGCTCTGAACCCAGAGGACGAGGTGGATGAGTTTCTGGGACGCGCCATCGACGCTCGGAGCATCGATCAGCTACGCAAAGACCATGTCAAAAAGTTCCTGCTCACATTTCAGACGCCCTTTCTGGAGAAAAAGGTCCATAGATAAATCCTAGACAATTGTCAGAAATAAATAATACATAGTAATATCAACTCATCAATGAGAACAATCTGTAAAATCATAATTTGTCTTTATGTCTTTAGTATTCCAAGATGGTGGATGATCGTTTCGGGGGTTATGTGGCCTGTACGCTGGTTGTCTTCTGCTTTATCTGCTTTATACAGATGACCGTCTTTCCACAGTACGTTGCTCCTGCCATACACATAAATGATCTATATAATGTATATAATTTATATATTAATACACACACTGCTCATAATTGAATTACACTGAATTAGACCTAACACACACATACACTGCTCACAATTAATTAGGGGATAGTTCATTATATTAATTTATATAAAGTTTTATGAGCAGTGTATATTATATGTGTTTATATCTCTCAAGATTGCTGGATTATTAGGCCTAATAATGCTGTTATAGCATATAAAATTCTTCATTTTGCTTAAAAAAACAACAACAACAAAAAACCAACAAAATCTTAATGAATAATGAACAGATTGTATGATATGATATACTATATTACAATATTTCATATTTATGAGAATGTTGGGGGTGGGGCTGAGAATGCTTCCATTATGCATTATGCAATGCATTATCTTCAGTGTAATACAAGATGTTTAGATTCAAATCATATATTTAGCTTAACTAGTATTTAAGTCCTCCCTTTTACTATCCTGACAGTACACTTGAGCTGCTGATAATATCTGATTATCCATGTTATCCTAGCATGATTGCACAATATTTCAAAGAGCATCTTGTTACTGAATGCTTGTCTTCCTCTGTCGTCGAGTGCCCTAATAAATGCTTAGTATGGTTTAAATCAGGAGGTTGTAGAAGAAAGCTCATGACATTTAGCAGTCATTTAATTTGTTTAATTAGTTGAACATGTAGCTGTTGCAAAACGTGTATTCTTGGGTCACACCTGCAATAGATATTGCTAATCTTAATATATATGGCAATCAATTTTTAATACAATTCTGTTCTTATTTGATACGCTACATGACCACCTTCCCATTTTAAAAACTTGCCCTTGACCCAATATGGTGGCTTGTAAGATGGCTCCCATGTGTCAGACATAGCCTAAAAGATAACCTGCACCCCCCCCCACCCCCCCCCCCCCCCCCAGTACTTGCTGGGGTATTCAGATATATCATTTTCCTTTTGTTTCTGAAATAAAACGGTGTCCTGTGGCTTTTGTGTATATATTAAATTACACTTTATTATTTATTATTTATATATATTAAATCCTGCTAATCAGTTGTTTATTCGGGTCAGGGGACTCCTGGGACTATCCCAGAGAACACAGAGCATAGGTGTTATGGCTGTCGCTGGGCTGAACTAGTGCAGTGTGTCAATATTATCCGTCGACTGAATTACTTTCCTCATGCACAGACCTCATCACATTATCTGCATATTACCTAGCCAAAAGGCACTACCAGAACTCGAACCCATGTCCCTCCACTGGATGATATGATATAATATAAAGCAATGTAACATAATGTAATGTAATATAATCTCTGCATCACTAAAGGGCAGGGGTACCTTATAAGCAACTGAGTGATATTAAGCTTTTATGATAAATATAAGAAGTTATCATAATGTTTGCATTTTGCTTTCCTGCTGTTTTGCAGCACCACGCTAATGCTTGGCATCTTCATCAGTATCTTTGTAATCCTTGCCAACATCCTCTTCATATGTGCCATTTACTCCTGCGTTAAGGTCAGAAACACATTATTTTAAACAGTTACTACAGTTACTACGTCTGCTATTGTTATAAGCAAATGGTTTCATTTGCATCCTTGAATTAATGATGAATGGCTGTCTCCCTGCAAGTTTCTCATTCCTCTCTTTTTATTAGCTCTTCCCAGTTGTCTTGCAAAGAGTCTCAAAAAAGATCGTCGAGTCTCGTTCCAGCAGCACATTAGTGGGGGTCTTCACTATCCTGCTTCTGTACACTTCAGCTTTTGCTAACATGGTGAGAACCTGGAATTTCCTATGTAGCAATTTATAACATTTATATGACAAGTGAGTCTTATATAAGTGGGTATTAGAATTTAAAATGTGCAAAAGAAAAGGTGGGGTTGAAGCTCCCACAAGAGGTTGATCCCGGGACATTTGGGTAGCTCCAAGAAACAATCATTTGAAATATAAGAAAAATGATATTTCTTAGTGAATGATGATACCTTTTAGGAGATATATTATTTCTAGACATTTTACATATACATACACTCTATTGCCAAAAGTATTTGCTCACCCATCCAAATGATCTCAATCAGGTGTTCCAATCGCTTCCACGGCCACAAGTGTATAAAATTAAGCACCTACGCATGCAGACTGTTTTTTCAAACATTTGTGAAAGACTGGGTCGCTCTCAGGAGCTCAGTGAATTCCAGCGTGGAACTGTGATAGGATGAAACCAAACAAATCCAGTCGTGAAATTTCCTTGCTCCTAAATATTCCACAGTCGACTGTCAGCTGTATTATAAGAAAATGGAAACGAGTGTTTGGGAACGACAGTAACTCAGCCACAAAGTGTTAGGCCACGTAAACTGATGGAGCGGGGTCAGCGGATGCTAAAGCACATAGGGCGAAAAGGTCACCACCTTTCAGCAGAGTCAATCACTACAGACCTCCAAACTTCATTAGGCCTTCAGATTAGCTCAAGAACAGAGAAAGGTAGACCAATGTCATATTGAATGCTATGGTTTAGGAATGGTATGTCACTTAAGCCCATATGTGAGTCAAGGCAGGTGGGCAAATACTTTTGGTAATATAGTGTAGTTTGTAAAATAGACATATAGTTCATAGTATACATATATATTTTCATACATATATATATAATTCAAACATGTTTTTTTTTAAAACAAGTCAGTGTAGTGCCATATATTTTCTCCATATGATAACATTTAATTTGAATTAATTAATTAAATATGTGTATTTCAGTGCTCCAGCTCTTTACACGTTTATATTTCTTGTCGTGAAATTATGAAGACAATTAAGGATTTATTTCTAGATATTTGAAGCACTATCTTCTTACTCCACCCATTTATGTTGAAAAGAAATCAATACACAATACAATGTCATATATGTTCTAAATATGATTACATTACATGATAGCTAATTAATTGAATAGGTATTTTAATGAATGCATCCATAACAGCTAGAATTATGGGGTGATGGAGTGTGTCATGTCCTATGCCATTACAGTACCTGATGATGTTCTTATCTGTTTGTAGTTGACATGTGACAGACAAGATCTCCTTCGGTGTGTAGCACAGGATCTGAACATCTCAGAGAGTGCAGTAACACTGTGTGTGCTACACAGCCTGACTCACACAGCAGATCACACGCTCACACTTTGTCCCAACCAGAAATCTCCATGTGCTTTCCCTGAGGTCAGTATATCTAAGCGGCTGTATGTGTGTGTGTGTGTGTGTGTGTGTGTGTGTGTGTGTGTGTGTGTGTGTGCAATCTCGCTGTCTGTGCTTTTTTGTTGATATGAGTGTATGAATGTGTGTTTGTAACTGCTGTCTGTTGGATGCTTTCCTCAGTACTTTATGTACAGTGTGCTGCTGACTCTGCTGGCCTGCTCCGTCTTCCTGCACATCAGCAGCATAGGCAAGCTGGCCTTAATGCTGCTCATTCAGCTCAGCTTCCTGCTGCTGGCCGAGTGGCCTCTGGTGGTGCTGTTCGATAACGCAGACCTGCTCGTCTCCGCCAATGCACTGTGAGTGTCCAAAGGTTTCAGATAATTGAACAGGTTGGAGATGTATTTTTAACAAACAGGATCGTGAGCTTTGCAGGAAATTAGCAACACAACAAATCTAAATTTGTTTGAGTAGACCCAATCATTTGAAACTTGGATTCATCACTCCATTCTCATTTCCACTGATCCTCATTTTTCGTCATCCTGAGCTTTAGCATATCCCTTCCTGATAAAGCTTATTTTGGGCTGTAGAAGGGTCAACTTGACATCCCAACAAAGTTGCCAGATACAGTAGTACTTGGGGCGACACACTTAATAGTTTACACTGTAACTTATGGGAGCTGCTTTTAATGGTGTTTTTAATAGTTGAATAGTTTTAATGTATACATTTCCAGATTTTTCTGATTTTATTCTAAAGAGATTGAGAAATCAGAAATTAAATAAAGTATACATATTTGTATGTTCATTATGCCATTGCTGAAACAATGGGATACATAATCTAATGGAGACATTCAAGACGTTTCTGGTTAGGTTGTAATGTGAACTATAATTAAAAAATATCTAATTCCTAAATTGATCAAGTTTGAGAACAGTGAAAGAGGTACTCGGGTTGTGCAGCTGTCTAAGAGACCCTTACCTTCCAGTCGGGGTCACGTGCAGACATTGCCTGTGTCCGGGGAAAGGTTTGCCTGTCAGGTGATTATCCCTGGTGCTGCAATATGATCCCTACCCTACCCTGACTCCATGACCAGTAAAAAGCAGTATTCATATCTGGGGAAAAAAATCATGTAAAAATGCAAAAACACGGAGAGAGTCAGGGTTAGAGTCCCTCGGGTCACCATGTCAGGTTTTAAGCAAGCATGTTTGACCGTCTCATGGGATCCATGCTTGCTCGTTTAGTATGAATTCTTGGATAGGCTCCATGTAAGAAAAATGTGGAAATCATGTCCAGATTGTCAACTTTATAGACTTATTTTTTATGGTTTGTATTTGTATTGTATTTTAAGGTTGATAGATATAGTGGGCACTATGATAGCAAGTAAAAAAGCTGAATACACAGCATAGACAGAATGAACACAGTTACACAAAATGCAAATATTTAGGCCAGACATTTTCGATTGCTTGTCATGGAGAGCCAACCGTTTTCTTCTGTTAATTTAATTTTTTTCCGGATTCACTTTAATTTAATTGTAGGTTAAATAAAAAAATATTTTGTATTTTTTCCTTCTTCCTTGTATTGATTCCACCTAGTCCTCGAAAAATTGAAAAGTGCTAAAAAATAAAGATTTTTTTTTTTTTTTTTCCTCCCTCCTCAGTAGATTCTTAAGTAGGGACATCCGAGGAACAAGCAA
>JAUZSV010457894.1:0-16803 GCA_034780495.1 Parotocinclus cesarpintoi | reverse complement strand
GCTGAGGGGCCAAATAAGAGAAAGCTTTTCCCCCTGCAGTTACTTTTTTAATTCTAGGTACTAAAAGAAGTCCTGCACCCTGTGAGCGAAGTTGATGAGCTGGATTGTAAATAAAGGTTTAATAAACATTTAATATGTTACATAGCATGTCCCATCTTGTAACACAGGGCATGTTCATTTAATCGAACCAGCCGGTTATTAGGACCAAAACCATCGCGTCCCGATGTGGTCCCATTAACCGGAATCGATTGTATTGTCTTAGTCACCTATAAGATTTGGGAAAAGACAAATGAAAGGATATGTGACCTTCATGATCAAACAATGGGTATAAAAACAACTACACTGTGTATCACTGTCGGCTGGTGATTTTAAAATATGGGATGTTTGTTATTATACTGTATGTATATTTACAACCCCTATGCCTATTATTAATTAAGGCATCAATCACTTCTTTGAACTGGCCAATTATAACGGTTTGCTTCCTATATCTCCAGAGTTTATTTTGTTTATTTGGTTTTGCTTAACGTCACTATCGGCATCAGTGGCCATTTCAACGACACACACAAGGTTACATCTACACACAAGGTTATATCAGAACTAGTTATATACACACACACATAAGTCAATTATCAATTAACCAACACACATGTCTTTGGGCTGTGGGAGGAAACCAGAGTACCCGGGGTAAACCCACGCAGACACGGGGAGGACATGCAGACTCCATACAAAAAGGCCGCTCCACCCTGGGACTGAACCCAGGACTTTCTTGCTGTGAGGCGGTGGTGCTACCCACCGAGACACCCATATCTTTAGAGTGACGCTGCAGTTAAAATCAGAAAAAGTTCAGACATTATGGAAAATGTAACTAAAAAGACAGTATTTTTTTCCAATTTACTTTGACTTTATTTCATTGCTGACAGTATGAACCCAAATTATGTTGTATTTTTCTGGTTAGTTTTTTATAATGCATTCCAAGTTCAGGCATTGTAATGAGCTGAAAGTACGCAGTCAATAATTATGAAAGTCTTTGTGGGACAAAGATGGGCAGGGGATCTTCAATTTGTCAACAAATGCATGAGAAAATAATTGAAATGATTGTTTCAAACTAGTGTTTCTCAAAGAAAGCTTGGAATTGGTTTAAATATTCCTCCCTGAATAGTGTATAATATCAATAAGTGATTCAAGGATTGTGGAGGGATTTTATTGAGGGGCATCGGCGCAATCATATACTAAAGATTCTAGAAGATCCTACAAGAAGAAAGATCATTCAATAGCTGATATAACAACATGTGCAAGAGATTACTTTAGCAACTATTATCAAGCACTAAAATACAGAAATACATTCACAGCTGCCACTTAAAACTTTACTGTGCAAAAATAAAGCCTTAAGTTAACCATGTCCAGTAGTGGTGTCAACTTCTCTGAGCTCAAAGACATTTGAAATGGAACATCACACAGTGGAAACGTGTCCTATGGTCAAACAAATCAGTATTCCAAGTCTGATTATCAAGTCCTTCCTCTTTGGGTCCACACTGCAGTGTAATGTAAGATAAAATTGCGGTATGATTCATACGATTCCTTATCTTTACTGTCAACCTAACAAATGGATCCCATTGTCTTTGCCCTAAAAACAGCAACAATGAAAATTGGAAAATGATTAACATATGAAACCTTAATACTGACGTTTAGTCCTAATGAAGGTGCCATTGTATCCCTGTTTGTTCTGCCAGCACAACACATGCAGTCTTATTGCCCTCAACATCTGAACTGAACAAATTAAATATTAAATACAATAACATTTTAGCAGTGATTGAGACTATTAGGTTAGCTTAAGTTAGAGAGGCTGTTACTTCTCAAACGTTTAGTACATTTTGGCTGAGAAACAAAGTACAGAGCCATACTTTCAGAAAGCATTTGTAGATCTTTTGTAGATATGTCATAAAACATTACGGTCCTTCTGTACAGTTCTCTCACTAATTATTTTGCAGTATATCCTTATTTCATTAGGCATTTAATTTGTAATAATCAAGAAGGTCTTTATTTTGAACTCAGGGTTAGGATTCAGTAAGACATTGGTTAGTGTTACGTAACTGTTTATAATATTGCAATGCCAGTAAGTTATAAGAGTTATAGGTTGTAAGAATGCAGTATATATACACACAGTATAAATATATATATATATATATATATATCTCCATATATTATCTTACGCTTAATCCAGGTCCAGGTCGCAATGAGGTCACAAAGCAGCCGGTGCTCACCCGGCAACTCTGGGCGCAAGGACAGGAACAACCCTAGACGTGGTGTCAATCCATTGTAGGGCACACACACACAGTCACGCACACAGTCACACACTAAGGGCCACTTTAGTCACCAATTAACCTAACACGCATGCCTTTAGGCTGTAGGAGGAAACTGGAGAACCTGGAGTAAACCCAGGCAGACACAGGGAGGACATGCAGACTCCACACAGAAAGGACCAAGGCCGCAAAAATTACAGACACACACACACACACACACACACACACACGTAAATATATAAATATATATAATACATATATAATAATATATAATTATATATTCTATATTATATTATTACATATTCTATATATATATATATATATATATATATATATATATATATATATATGTTTATGTGTATAAACAGCCTAACCTGTTATGGACCCACTACAATGTAGCTGCTATCCTATCCACCTGATGCTACATGTCATATGTACACTGATGACACCGTCATTTATGTGCAGACTAAAAATAAACATCCTGCATGTGTGCCATCAGCTGCAACAGGAATGTGTTTCAAACTGGAAGCTTAAATATTTTATACATCCTACAATAAAGAAAACCTTTCTATGATGGGCTTCCCCGCCATCAGACATGGCCTCTCACTACCACCAGGACTAGAGTCCCTATTCGAAGACCTATTCGAACTTATACTGTATATGTATTTAGTGTGACCTCCCCTTACACTTGGGCAATATCAGCATCTGGCAGCTTCATCAGGATGTTGGAAGTTGACCCCTTTACAGTTAGGAGAAACTTGATCAGGAATGATATATTTGAATGGCAGGAGCCAGAAAACTACTTTTTTAGAAGGGGAACACGCTGAAAAGGCTAAATATGCTAATATTCACAAAGGTCAGGATAAAGTTTTATCTCCAGTCGCCAGTACGTATTATACAGCCTTTATAACATTATCTAATTGCGCCTTCAGATTTTGAACAGTACTGATTACCATCCTGAATATTGTGCATTTATTATATATTACAAAACTCTAGCACTGCCTTGTACCAATCTAATGATTTGCTCGTACCTGTTGTGCAGACTGATACCTCTCCTAACAGTGAACATAAGGAGGAGCCCTGGCAATGTTCATCAAGGGAGTGATTTAAAACACAATGTGCATGCTCAAGGAATGATTTGCGGGTCGACCCCACGCGGAGTTGAGCCAACAACGTCAAGACATTTACTGTGTCAGCGTTGCCATGCAACCACACAACCCATTGTTAGCCGTTGTAGTTTTGTTGAATAGAAATGAAAGGAAAATGAATTCATTCATGATTGTGCACTTGTTAGTGCCAGGTTTGCCCAGGTGAATCACTGTTGTTCATCTTCTCAAGCAGCGATTGTTATTTTGGATTGGAGCGTATTTTGCAATGTGCATGTGCATTGGATTTTTAAAGAGATGCTGCACTACAAGTTAATACAAGAGTTGTATAGAACAAACCCTCTTTTGATTAGCTTCAAAAGAATTGTATCATGTAGGTCAATGGATTATACAACACAGCATCCCAAAGCAGGGCCTCCGCAGATGATTTTGGCTAACAGCATGGCTGAGGCCCTCATTAGCCGACTTTCAGTCCAAGCAATTCGCAAATGTTATGTACATTTACCAAGTCAAAATGAAGGAACTTTACTCATTATTTGCTTCGTAATGATTTTTTTACAGTCAGTTCAGTTCAATAATGCTGAAATATTTGTACGTGTGCCGGTGGGTTCCCAGTCATGTTCATGTTCATTCGGACCGACAATAAAATCTAAATGTAACAATATCACTTGTAATTTTGGTCTGGTCAGGTGGAACTGAATCATGTGACCATCGTGATCCGTCAAAAACATCTTGATACGCTATCGCTTATTTGAAAATAAGCTTTATTTAATAAGCTTATTTTGCATTTTGGCTTTAAAACAAACCTCGTCCAAGCGTAAAACTCTTTTTTGTATTCTTTGTGTATTTTTTCTTTATTTTGAGCATATCCATGCAGGTTTTTCTTTCCGCAATTTAAGATTTGCAAACGTGGTGGAGGAAAACCTACTATTGCTTGAGACTTCACTGCTGATAACTACTGTAAAAGTAATGGCTAATAATAATAATACGTAATTGTGCACGAAGAACTGCGGAATCTGTTGTCTCACTGAGAACAAGAGGAACTTGAAATCTGTTGATTGATTTCTTTATGATTTATGTGTTACTATTTCGACCCCTTCTCCTTTTTATCGCGTTCCCATTCAGCGCCTTGTTGATAACACATGTCGGTCCTGCATCACACTTGCATTGTGATGTTTCCCACATGTTTTTATTGAGAATTTGTTCCGGTGTATGATTTGTTACAGTATGTTCACGTTATAAATTAGTGCCGTGTTTGGGAGTGAACAGAGACGAGCTTCAGAAGTGAGTGCTTTATAGAGTAGTCAAGGTACAGTGGACAATCCAAGCACGGAATAAGCAAAGGCAAACAATACAATTGGCAAAGCAGGGAAGTCAAAAGCTGGCAAAGTTTGGTAGCTAGAACAACGATAAGCTGTAGTGATAGTAACATTCAGAAATATCAAAGAGTAATGCGACAAATGACTAAGCATCAGGTTTGTCTGGTTAGAAGGCCAGCAAATTAGAGAGCCAGATTCTGGAGGTTTGGCTAGGTTTGTTTCTGCATGGGATTCTATTTGAATTGGCAGAATGGTGAAACTATTCTATTGAAAATCTATTTTGTTTTATAATTTAGTTTATTTCCAAATTTTTCTATTACTAATTTAAATGTTATTATTCATTTGTTATTTATTTATTAACCTAATTTTGCTATTATTTAATATACTTTTAGTATTTATTTAATTACCATCTAGGCCATCCATGGAGGATGGGTTCCCTGTTAAGTCTTGGTTCTCCCAAGGTTTCTTCCTACCATTTTAGGGAGTTTTTCCTTTCCACTGTTGCTCTAGGCTTGCTCAACTTGGGATTGGCCTTTTAAGATAATATAATATTGTGAAGCTGCTTTGAGACAATGCTACGTTGTAAAAAGTGATATATAAATAAAATTGAATTGAATTGAATTGAATTGAATTGAAACATGCAGTTGGCCTCACAGCTCCAGAGATCTTCAGAGATCTTCAGTTCTATCCTGACCATGGATTTCACCCATGTTTTCATGTCCTTCCTGTGACCACGTAGGTTTACTCTGGTTGCTCTGATTTCCCAAAGACATTTGTTGGATTAACTGGCAACTCTAAACTGGCATGCTACATCAAATAAAATTAAGCCCAACCCCTTTTTAAATGATGGTATTTTAGTAGGCCACATTGATCTGCTAATCCAAAAATCTTTCTCTTTCTATACCTAATGGTGGTCTGGAAGTACAACTCAAAACCTAATTATTTGTAGTCAGCGGAATCTCACTTTTTCTAGTTGTCCAAGCTTTTAAAAGTGGGTCAGATTGGACCATGTCAAAACACTGGTCTGGGCTGGTCTCAATTTCCAAAAACAGGATTTAGAAATTATTCAAAACCTTGTGGATTTAAAATAACAAAAAACCCACAAAAAAATACATATTAGCTCAATAACTGTCAAAAGTCAAAAGAGTTAAAACATACTGCAACTTTCTTTATTATTTATTCTGAATTTTTTCTTTAGAACATCTTTGAAACATGTTAAGTATCTTCTGTCAGTATTTCTAATGCAGATTGTATTTTTTTGCTCAGTAGCTATTCATTACCAGACCCACAGAACGTAATAAAAACGTTTTGTTTTGTTTAACATTTGTTAAGTTCGCAAAACCAACTAAATAAAAATATTATTTAAAGACTGATGAAAGTGATAGATGCCTGGAATCCTCTTCAACAATATGTATTCAAACTGAATCCAAAAAAATAATTTTTGAACAATCCTCAGGATGGTTGCATGATCCTCATGTGTACCTCGATTATGTCTCTGTTTCTGCCTGCCTGATGTTTGTCAAAGAAATGCCCCACAAATCAGCCCTTAACAACTTCCTCAAGCCAGACGCTGTTTAAACCGCATCTTATGATCTCAGTTGTTTGATGATCTGAGAAACAGAGCACTAATGTACATAATGCAATAAATGCTTCATTCAGTGTTATATTAGAGGGACGTGTGTGTTTGCACAGGCTGGTACCTAAATACAATTAGTTATTAAGCTGAGCCTGACATGAGAATTAAATGAAACACTGCTGCTGTAGTGGAGGTGTGCAAAAATAAAATATACACCAGATATATATGCATACTATCCCTAACTAAATCCCTAATACTAAAACGGTTTATAGGATTAGTTTTATTCTTTGGCAGGGTAAAATTGTTGTAATGCTTGTTATAATGTTTTCTTGTATTTGTTTTTTTGCATTAGTATTACATACTGTTTAGGATTTGTTTTACCTTCTGAAAACCCATAATAATATATTTTTTTATCATTATTTACATATTTTATCTGACAACATTTGGACAATGAGATAAAGTGTATTATTTCTAAAAAAAATTAACAACTCGAGTTTGTTTATTGGTTTTATTTAATGTCGAATCAGGATCAATAGGTATCCTTATGAGAGACACACAGTTATTTCAACACACTAGGCATTGGCCAATTTAGAGTCACCAGTCAACCTAATTTGCGTCTTTGTAATGTTGGAAAAAGGTGGAGAACCCAGAGTAAATCTTTTAGTGCTCTTTTCCTAACTTACCATAACTACATCCAGACCCCCTTTGAAACCATTGACCATAAATCATTTACTCAGTCCCTTTATTAGAACACCACCAGAAAATACAGACAATGTATGCATAATTAAAAAACTGAAAAAAGGCTAAAGGTTAACGACTACAGTGTCAAGTATTATTGTGACCTCTCCTTACATCTTCCAGCTTCATCGGGATGCCAAGTTGACCCTTCTACAGTTTTGGGAGGAGAAACAGGGTGAAACTGCTAAAGCTAAAGCACAAAGATTGGAGTGAAGATCAGTGGAAAAAATATTGGAGGAACGAATCCAAGTTTGAGTCCTGTCTCAACAATATTGTTATATATGATCATTATACCATTGCTAAAACACCAGGTCAAATGGTGGCCCAAAACTTTTGCACGCTACTTTTGACATAAATATCTAGATTGTACTGTACTGTACTTTAAAGTTATGCAGTAGGTATCTAAGAAACCCAAAAAGTCAAGCTTCTAGGTTAAACAGGAATCATAGGTCAGACATTTTAAAGTAAGCACTTATTAGGTATTCAGATAAACAAATAACATTACTAATTCATAATGAGGCCCTAAACTGGGAACATGTTGAGATGATTATGAGCAGATAGAGCCAAAGAGTAGTTAATCAAAGCAGATATGTAGTTTTAAAGGAATCATTTCACTCACAGTCACATGCCCCTTCCTTAATAATTCACTGCTTCTAAGACATGAACAGTGCAGCAGGCCAAGAAAAGTAGGTTAGACAGGACCAGGACCTGATTCATGATACAAAAGTGTGTCGTTACAGGAGGCAAGAAAGGGAAACTGCACTGGAGATACTATAACTGCACCGCCCTGGCACTGTCTAAGCGGTAAATTTATAATGATGAGATATGGGAGCAGCATGCCACAGGGCAGAAATGTGCTGAGTAGGACTGAAGAAATTGGGACAGCATACTTTCTAGAAGGTGAAAAGAGACAAGGAAGGTGTGTGGATATAAAACACAAAATAACATATTGTAGCTTGTGAAACGCAGCAATTAGACTCGTCATATGAGCAGTCATTCTTGAATGCGGTACTTCAACATAAGTGCATGTAAGGAGTTTATGTAGCTTTTTGAGTTTTGGTTCTCCCAAGGATAGTTCCTTCTAATGTTTAGGGTTTTTTTTTTTTACAATTTTTAATTGGCCTTAGGCATTAGGAGCACTATTAATATAACATTGTGAAGCTGCTTTGAGACTATATCCCGTGGTCTCAAAGTGTGGGGTTGGATGGCACGGTGGCTTGGTGGGTCGCCTTACAGCAAGAAGGTCCTGAGTTCAATCCCAAGGTGGAGCGGCCTAGGTCCTTTCTGTGCGGAGTCTGCATATCCTCCCTGTGTCTGCACTGGTTTACTCCACTTTCCTCCCACAGTCTAAAGACATGGGTGTTAGGTTAACTCATTATGCTACTTTGGCATTAACATGAGTGTATATGTGACTAGTCTTGAGATAAACTGGTGTATAGATGCAACCTATGCACCTATACTATTATAAAACGAACTACAGCAATAAATCTGACTTTAACTTTGATAATATTTACAGCATTTTGTACAACCGATTGAGTCTTACCACATGAAATCCAAACAACTCAAGTTTAACGGCTTTGGTCATTATGATCATTATGCCATTGCTAGAATGGTGGCCCAATACTTTTGCATAGTACTGTTGACATAAAAATCTGGGGTGCACTTTGCTGTACTGTAATTTATGCAGTAGGTAACTAAGGACCCCAAAATGTCAAACTGCTTCTAGAGTAAACAGGAATCATAGGTCAGACGTTCTAAAGCAAGCACTTATTAGGTATTCATATAAACATAGTGAAATACGGTAAGTAAAAAAAAAACTTTGGTCAAAAGCCCAACTATGACAGCTTTGCTATGCATGGACTTGAACCCTCAACCCTTGGGTCAACAGTCTAGTACCTTAACAGCTGTGCCTCCACACAGTCAGTGAGTGCAGCTGCTACTGAGTTGCTGAGCTTTAGAGGCTAGTCACGGATGAGTGAACCAAGCCATTCGATGGAAATAAAAGTATTTCCCGTCTGACAGAGCAAATAAACAAACATCTTCTGCTCAGTCCAAAGGACTCCTTTAAGAGGCAGGTTTAAAAATAAGACTCGTCAGTCCAGAAGAGCGTCACATCTGTAAAACAGGATCAAAATGTAGACAGTGGAGCAACTCTTGTCATTGTTTTTACATTTTCCCCCACTGTTTTGTTTGCAATCAGGGAAGACCAAACTTAGCCGAGTTTTATGGGCTGCAGCACAAAAATAACCATTCTTCCATGGCTTATGCTTACTTTGAACCAGGCTTTGGTCATAAAACAATGCAGGCAACGTTTGAAATGCAGAGAAGGAAATGTGACGCAACAGTTTACATGATCCCAGACAGGCCATTCAACACTGTACAGTGGTTTGTCTTGTTAATTTAATGACATTTTGGCCTGGAGAGATCTCCGACAATCAATATGGGGGTGCCAATAGTGTTTGCTTTCAATAACAAGCATGCCTCCCGGATATGATGTTTCATTGCATTTAAAACCTGGGCCACAGTACAAAGTGAATGCTGACAGTTGTTCTGGCAGAATTATCTGTATTATTTCTCAAACTCTATGAAATGTCCAACTCTAACCATACTGTCATTATGAAAAACAAAACAGAGTTACAATGGAATGGTAAATCTAATCAGCCAGTCACATGGCAGCAATTTGTGTTCGAGTTTATTCGTGCAGACACAGTAAAGACGACCTGCTGACGTTCAACACGAGCATTAGAATGTGTAAGAAAGGTGCTTTAAGTGACTTAAAATGTGGCATGGTTGTTGGTGCTAGCCAGGCTGTATTTCAGATCCTGGTCTACTGGGATTTTCATGCATAGCCATCTCTAGGGTTTAAAGAGAATGGTCCAAAAAAGGGAAAGTATTCAATGAGTATCACTTATCTGGGGGAAATGCCTTGTTGATGCCAGAGATCAGAGGAGAATGGACAGACCAGTTAGAGCTGATAGAAAGGCAACAGTAACTCAATCACTCGTTACAACTGAGGTATACAAAATAGCATCTTTGAATGCACATACTGAACCTTAATGCAGATGGGCTACAGCAGCAGAACACCACGTCGTTTGCCATGCCTATCAGCCAAGAACAGGCAACTGAGTTTGGAAAAATGTTGCCTGGTCCAATGAGTCTCAATTTCTGTGCAACATTCACATGGGACAACATGATATGACTGGATTCATCCTGCCTTGCGTTAACGGTTCAGGCTGCTGCTGGTGGTGTAATGGTGGGAGGGAAATTTTCTTGGCCTCTTAATACCAGCTAAACACCACAGCCTACTTGACCATTGTTACTGACCATGTCCATCCCTTTATGACCGCAATCTTTTGATGGTCACTTCCAACAGGATAACACACCATGACACAAAGCTCAAATAATCTCAAACTGGTTTCCTGAACATGACAGCGAGTTTACTGTAGTCAGTCCATTAGAGCACCTTTGAAATGTAGTGGAACAGGAGATTCATATTATGAAAACATGTGCACCCTACAAATCTGCAGCAACTTCATTTAGGAGAAAAGGTCATGCGACGGTCAATTTCAGGTAGACAGTCAAAGAGCAAACGCTAGACTGAGCACTGAGCATACCTGTCATGCCTGGTGACTGCGCAGGAGCACACCAGGTTATTGTACACACCTGCCCTACATCAGGAAAGACTATATAGGATGCCACCCACATCCATGCAGCACAAAGCTTTGTTGTACTTTAGTTTGTGTCTAGTTGTGTTTAGTGCTGGCTTGTTTTCTGTTTTTTCTGTTATGTTGCAATAAACCTTAGTATTTCCGACAATGTTGCTTGTGCCTCCGCCCTTTCTACACCCAGTTTACTATTCCAAATAGCTTGTTTAACTACTCAGACCCTGTGAAGCCAGTCCATTTGCTGATTCTGTCTCGGACCTGTGACCATTCTCAATATGGACTCTCGGCCCATCATATGCGAGCAATGCCTGTCCTTGTGACCTTCACTTAAGACCTGCCTTAATTTTGGGTTTTCTCTTTCTCCCCTCAATCCATATTTACTTCTTTCTAATAAATTCATTTTTAAATCTCTAACATTTGTGTCTCGTGCTTGATATGTCTGCCAGTGTTGGGTACCTGCCATAAAACAGGTGGGTTTGTGTACCTGTTTGGTTGTGCTCCCCACAACAGTCTGACTAGTATTGATATAAACTTGCTCTTGCCATGAATACCCACTGATGCTTATATGACATTAAATAAATAACAAATAAATGCAAGTCATAAGGAAAGTGCTTTGGTACAATGCAGGATTGATTTTTAAGCCCAATCAAATGATAATGGATAAAACATTTGTATAATAAGCAGAATTACCAACAGTTGTAAAGAATAACTCAAAATTATATGGATACATGGCAAAGCATAAACACCCCTACCAACACACAATGCCTTATCCACTACAAATCCCATATGATACACGTGGTTTGATAATCCACATGTGCAAAAGGTGATAAAAATTTATTACATCACCTCAGTTCTGTCCTAAGAGCATCATTCGCTGTAGATAGGAAAAATTTGTGTGTTTGTGCTTATTGGTCCCAGAGTGGAGTACCTGTAGCGAGTGGGGATGAGCAGGATGGTACTGTTTCCAAGTCCACACACCCTGGTGAGCCCAGTGAGAGGGCTTAATTTTGGGCATAGACCACGCAGTGCCTCAGAAACGCAGCACACAGGAGGCTCAGGGATAAGAGCCTTGGGAGTCAGGACTCCTCCTGTGCCAGGGGTGGACAGGCTGTGACAGGCTTTGAAACATGCAGTGGTGCATCTGGATTAAATGCAAATTAAGCCTAAGATGTGTAAGTAAATTTGAGTCTAATTTTTAGAGCACTTTTTTAATAATAGAACATCGTCTCATAGCAGCTTAACAAACATCTAAGCAGAAACCCAAGTGTCGACAAGGGAAGCATGTGCTGATGATGATGAAACCTTCGGAGTCTCGAAAAGTGGCTCAAACTCCTTTCGCAATGAAAGTTCAATCATTCTATGTTTAGTATTAAGAATAAGTACTGCTAAGAGAGCTGTTTAACATTCTATGTTTAGTATTAAGAATAAGTACTGCTAAGAGAGCTGTTTAATTATAATATAATTATAATAGAAAAGAAAAGTATGTCTTTTAACTGCTGAGCCTGCAGCAGCAATTGGCATTTGATGTTAAAAGATAATATACAATTGTAATGCTGCTTTGAGACAATGCTCTATCACACCATATGCTCTATATAATGAATTATATAAACTCAATTCAAATTGAAATTAAAATTTATTTATATAGCACTTTTTACAATGGAGCATTGTCTCAAAGCAGCTTTACAATCTTATATTAGCTTAAAAGGCCAATCCTAGGTTGAGAAAGCCTAGGGTGACAGTGGCAAGGAAAAACTCCCTGAAAGTAGTAGGAACAAACCTTGGGAAGACCTGGCCTAGATGTTAATTAAATAAATAAATTTAAAGGTATATTAAATTATAGCAAAATTAGGTAAATATCATTTTAAGTCAATAACAAATCGATAGTAAAATTTAAATTAGTAATAAAATAAATAAACATAACAGATTATAAAATGAGTCCTCAGTGGAAATCCATTAAAGCACATCGTCTCCTAATGTCCAAACGAGTTACTGCACTCTGGTGGAACTGGTTTCTGTTGATGAAGATCAGTAGAGTGAGCCGGGCCGAAAGAACATCCAAGTGAGTGATGGCGGAACTGGTAGTAGAACATCAGCTCTGAGAGAAAAGAGAAAATGTAGTTATTGATGGGTTAGGAGCACAGAGTCTATTATCAATCACTGATGTCATGTGTCAAACAAAATCAAACTCGCTTTAAAGCAGAAGTACGTGATCTGTGCGTGTGTGTGTTAATAAGTATCTCACCAGTCGTGTGCACGCTTGCTTGTTAGCTCACGCTCAGACTAAAGACTGCTCTAAATTGGTTGATGGATTTTATTGTGTTAGTTCCTCATGTCAAAGAGGCCACTCATGTGGCAGACACTCTATTTGTAACACACTGTAAGTGGCGTTACCAAATGTGTGTATGTGTCTGTCCTATTGTGAGTAGTACTGCCTTTTGACCTATGTATATATTTTCTCGAACCTCTAACTATATAAACTGGTTCAAATTCACTCGTTGAGGATGCTGTTTTATCTTGCTGATCTTCTGCTTATCATTGCTTTTATGGCTTCCATCAATCAAAAGTATCAGGTCCATCATGCCATCGTCTCAAGTGTTAGCAGTTCCTCATGCAAGAAGTCATAACAGTATATTACATTGTTTTGTATATAGATTGTGAATTTCCCTAATTTATCATTTATAGTAAGGTGTAGCATGTGTATAACACTTTAGGCTTCCACTCGTATTTCCAGCTGTAACTCTGATACACTTACATATCGTTTGCACACAGTTTTCTTTTGACAGTACCCTCCAAAATTACATTACAGTAGCATAAAAAGACTTTGTGACTGTGGCAAAGCCTGGACAACGTCCATTTCCATCAACTACTTGTACTTGTTTCGTGTAAGTCATTAAACGGTGCATACCTCCATTAGGGTCAAGTCACTGTGAAACATAAACCATGCATTGCCGTGCTATGGTTAGAAGTTTATTTGTTATGCTCAGCGTGCTCATCGTGGATCCTTTTCCCTCATGAATAGGAGGAAGATTGAAATTGCTCATTTTCAGGATTTCCTGTAGCTATGGAACACTTAGATAAGGATGTAATCACTCCACGTAGTCCAAACATCCTTTAAAAGTTAACATGCATTCACATGCGCTGTCTGTCACACCATATGTTGCTTTTTTTCTCGGTAGCAATACGTTTTGTGTGTTCAAAAGTTATTATTGTGCCAATCTCGCTCTTACATGCCTTGTTACTATTCATTTCAATTACATAATTATACAATACACAGACAAAAGTGAAAAGAAACATTTCACAAAATGGCTTCAGCATTCTCAGTTATGCCAATTTCCAATCAAATATACAGTCAGGGAATATTCACTCTAATGAGCTGTGCTTTGTTCTGAATACTCTGGTTACTTCCCACATTGAAAAAGTACTTGGATTAATTATTGTAAATTGTCCCCAGGTAGGCATGAATAACTCTGTGAAGCCCTACAATGGACTGGCACGGCATTTACCAGTGTGTGTAAGTAAGAAAAAGAGTAGATCTTGTGCAAGAGAGATAATGTATTGCTCTTTCAGTTATTTTTAGGTTCTCATGTTTGATGACCTGGGTATAATGCATTGACAGCATTTAGTAGACATATTTCCAGTTATAGCTGCCCCAATCAGATAATGTATAAACAAAGCAATTAAGGGTAGAGGGTCTACTCAGGAATCCAACCATGGCAGCTAGGGAGTGTTGGTATTTTAAAGGTAAATAATAATAATAATGAGAATAAGAATAATAGTGCCTTTCACAGAAGGAAGGTTTCACCCAAGGTTGCTTTACAGGACATAGTTTACATAAATATTTACAACAATATTACATCGTTATATTACAAAAATGTTACACACTACCAGAAGTGGAAGAAGAGGAAAAGTAAAGTGAGTATGGTGAGCCTTTAGTACAGTTTTAAATTCAGAGAGAGAAGTGGTTGAGCGAAGAGAGAAAAGAAAAGAGTTTAATAGTCCAGTATCTTAAGAGATGGACCATCACCACTCAGTAATGCTATACAAAAAGCACCTGCCTTATATTGTGTACGTCCTTCTTGTGCGACCAAGGCACTGACCCATCAAAGCATGGACTCAACAAGACCCCTGAAGTTGTCCTATAGTATTTGACACAAGATGTTAGCAGTAGATCCTTAAAATATTTCAGATTGTGAGTTGGACTTGTTATGGCTCTTATTTGTTTGTACAGCACATCCCACATATGCTTGATCAGTTTAAAATTTCACAAGACATCAATACTCAAGTAGTCTCTGACATTCAAGCGATGATTAATTATGATTAACAGGCCATGGTGTGCCAAGAAAGCATTCCCTACACTACTGCATGACCTCCACCAGCCTGAAATGTCAACACAAAGCACAAAGTTTAGGTCTATGTATTTATTTATGCAGTTGATGTGTTTGTGTGTTCGCAATTCACAAAATTCCATTATAGTTACACTTAATAACCAACAGCATCAGGTATACGGAGCGAAGTAAGGATGGGTGTGAGAGAATTTGAAAAAATAACAATAAGTGTGTTGGAAACGTAAGGACTGATATTAACCTGGAATGGAATTTGGCCTTGATCTTTTTTTAAGGTTAATACCACATGCCTGAGCAGTTTTAAATTTCACAGTGGCACTCCCAAACATATTTCACTTTCCCACCCCCTAGAACCCTTAGAGTATTTTGGGATTCTGGTCCTTAAACACAGTCTAGCACATCCGACTTCTATTTTAAGGAGAACTGAACGACATTTACCATTTACCATTACATTTACACATGCACGCCTTCATGATTTTGCAGATAGACGTCACCTTGGGCTGCAAAAAAGTTTTTGAGCTCTGCTTTTTTCCTGAGATCTTCTAACAAGTAAATGAAAGTAGGTCTGAGGTTTTTCATGTGATGCAACAGCGTACTAATAACCGCAGACATTTTATTTGTCAGTATGCAAGTGCTTTATCACTCAGGACACATATAGTGTCACAGACATCCCCCTGATAAACTAATCCAATTAGAATAGGGCTTTTGAAGCATTTTCACTACAGCTTGACTCCATCTTAATAAGTGTTCATGAGACATCCTTCAATTGCTGATTAATTATTTGTAAAGACAACACAAACCACCATGCCACCATTGTATCAGTGTCAATAAGTTCATTGAGAAATATTCATAACAAACAATTAATGAATGAAACTTGCACACATAGTTAAAGCACACTTTCTGCTACAGGTATCTCAAACAAAGTCTAATTTGTATACTTACTGAGACCATTCTGATTTTCAGCATGAAATATAACCCTATTCAATTATAGTAACCATAACCCTAATCCTTAACTTAATATCTTCTGAAAATATATTCAGTTTAAACATACTGCTGAGATTACAAATGTTCCTACTTTACTTAATTACAAAGATAGAGGCTCAAAAACCTTTCAAGACCTCCAGTCCCAATGCAACCTGGTACCTCATTTTGTGCCACTTTGTGCTTATCGGGTTCTGTGGGACATGAATTTACCAATCCATTCATAAACTAATTTTACTGAATGAAAAAATACAACTCATCGGGTGGTACACTTGAAACTTAAACAAAGAGTTTAGATATGTAGCACCTCTGAGAAGGTACTATAAGCAGTCGACTACATGTCGACGACTACATCTGTGTGTGGTTTGTGTTTAAAAGGGAAACCGGGGACCTTTCTGCTTTTTTGTCCAGCACTCTTAGCATTCTGGAGGCAGATTGCTATTGATGTAGCAAACTTAATAGTAATGTACATACAGTGTTCCCTCGCCACTTCACGGTTCACCTTGCGAACTCGGTGCATCGCGGGTTTTCAAAAATTATTAATGGAAAAAAATAAATATATTGCAGATTTTCGCTGTTTCACGTTTTTTGGCGTAACTTTTACATTGAAAAAAATCACAAAATGTATGAATTCTACCAATAAAGGAATGTTATAAATGATAAAATATGAGGATTTACAGTAAATAGCTGTTGTATCTACAATGTGTAGGATATTTTGGTGCTGTAAGCTCGGTACGGACGGAGCATGTGTGATACGAGAGTGATGTATGGTGTG
>JAUZSV010457784.1:0-16809 GCA_034780495.1 Parotocinclus cesarpintoi | reverse complement strand
TCTCAGAGAGAAAGAGAGAGAGAGAGAGAGAGAGAGAGAGAGAGAGAGAGAGAGAGAGAGAGAGGTTCTGCCCCCCCTTCCAAAAAAAACCCATGCCCTACGAAGCCTTCTCCGCTCAACACTGCACTTTTTCCACTCAGTGCTGTAGACAAATAGGTTATGGGAAACTTGTGGACCCCTCCTCTCTTTCTCTCTCGCCACGTCTCGCGCTCTCACTCAGTCTCTCTCGCTCATACACTCACTCTCTCGCGCTCTTACTTTGCCTCGCCTGCGCGCGTGGACTATTGGCTCCGTCAGGACCGGAGTGAGCCAAGCACGCGTGATGAGCCTGAATTATTAGCGGCAATTTTAAACTCATCGGATGAACTCATCAGCCAGACCTCGTTTGCGGGACCGACAATGTGGAAGGGCGTTTGGAGCAGAAGTAAGTAGGTGTAAAGGCACGTGGATCGTGTTCCTCTCTCAGCTTAGGTTATGCTTATCACGGTCACGTGCATTTGTAGGCTACTTTTTCTGCAGCTGTGTCTCAATGAGATGGTCTTTGGTCTTTACCATAATGGAGGAAGTTATTGCGTGAGATGTTGCCTGTGTACCTCAGATGGGTTCTGTTACTAAACAGTAGCAAGTCTTCTCCTATTTGGAATGTTTTTTTAATCCTAAAAGTGTCCATTGCGTTGTTTGTCCAAACCCAAGACTGCTTAGGCCTAATGTTGATGTTTAGGTCATACATCTTGTTGTACAAGCCAGATCCAGCTTGTTCTGGTTGCACATTGATTTTGGATCCCTGTATCTCTGTATATTGGGTGTTGAGGTTCTGGAAGCTTAAGATGTGTCATTTGTTCACCACAGCTCTGCTTAATAGCACAGAAGACTTGAGGCATTTTAGATATTCAGATATTCTAGACCTGGAAGTATTTTCAGCATAGTATATAGAAGCTCCCTGATAAAATCAATGGTACATTAGGTCCCCTTCTTTTTTGAACACACACCGTGTCTGCTGCAAGGCCTGTCAAACGAATTGCTTTTTAACAAATCTTCATAATCTAATTCAATCACACATCCATCTTATCAGCTCTGCCGTTGCCTAGAGCTCATGTTACCTAATCTGTGCAGGGTCAAAGAGTGGGGATTAAGTTCCAGTGTAGAATTAGTGCCACTACTGGGCCACCATTCAAATAAAATGTAAAAATAGGGCATCACCAGTTGGAGAACGCCAATGGTCTGCCAAGGCCCTTTATTCTGGATTGGGGCTATATAGAAAATCTGATAGGTGATAGATTTTGAAGGAGCGTATCTGGTGTGACAGGAACTAAATCAGTCACACAAAAGGCATTCCCATGCTTACTAAGTTACCATTTTAAGTGCCCCAACAAACCTTGGCTGATGTTTGTTTATCTCTGAAGATTTAAGCATTAACATACAGTGTGCCAGGCATGATTTTTGAAACCCTACCATTTAGAAATATTGGTCCCAACGAACAGAAACACACACGCGCGCACACACACACACAGAGAGCGACCAAAACGACATATTCCTTATTCACCAAAGCATGCTCTATGCGCCTGCCACGACTGGGAATGAACCTCTGTCACCAGAGCTGCGATAACAGAATGAAAGATGCCTTGAAACGGATTATTCTTACGGTTCCTCCAAACAGCTTGTCACAGACGAAAAAAATGGCACCCTATGGGAATTTAGGTGAGAACAGGAGCTGGTCAGAGCAGGTCGCTGTTAATCCTGCCTTACAGGAACAACATATAAAGGCATGTCCGTGCCACAGCCTCGCGTATAACAGGACTGGCTGCGCGTATACGGCCATTTTATTTAGGTGTGTAGATAGAAAGGGGAAAAAAAGGAAAAAGGAAATCCTCAAAATCGGAAAGGCTGGTCGCTTTTGAATCAGGATGCAGGGTGGGTAAACTAAAGCGCGCCTAAGACAGCGCGTGCCGATGCTGCGCCCCTGCGCACGTCAAGAGCAAACGCGGCTTCATCATTACCTTATAACACTAGCACAATCCCGCCGGTCCGAGACCTTTGACCTTGTGTGGTTGGTCCAGATTTTGCTCCTGGATGCGCGTCCCCTCCCCTTAAGTCCCCCCTTTAACTCGCTGATGGCCCCACTGCCTTGGCTCAGACCGCTGGTGTAACGGCGCGGCTGCACAGCGGAATGTCTCCTCCGACGAGCGTTATTCTGCCGCCTTTTCCTCAAATGGATCTCGACCCAGCCTCGTTTTTTAAAGACAAAAACAAGCTGCACGACATGCACTACGCGTTCTCTCTTCCTCTGGGATCGGATTGTTTTTTTTTCTAAGAAAAAGGGGGAGAGCTGGTTCCGCCGGTTCCGCGGGACACCGATCTCCTCACAGTCTGCAGCCTCACATGACCAAAGGAGGTTTTTTTGTGAGATTGCAATGCAAATGAGGGCCTGTGCACGGAGGCATGACTGCGCCTTCCTCCCCTCCAACTCTAATATTGGTTTATGTCACCGGCTGGATTATTCCATAATTCTATAATTTGTGCTTTTTTTTTGTCTACATCAATGAAACGTTTTTTTTAGCTGGATTCGGGAGTTTCTTCTGTGCTTTAACGAGACCACCAGCTACCTGGATTACCCTGAGGAATTGGAAGCGAGTTGTTATCTTTGGTTATCTAGCTGTATGAGTGTGTTGGTCGTCATAAAGCTAGATAACCGAAAGTAAAAACTGCCTCCAGGCTCATCGCACTTCCCAGACTTGGACTGGATATGATTCCAAAGTTGTTGCATTTCTAAATATGAACTGGGTGGGTTTTTTTAATCATCTGAACAAGAATGCTATGCATGATGCACCTCATCCCAAGTGTTGTTCTTCGATACGTTTTTATTCCTAAAACGAGTAGATGGGCACGTGAACTTGCACAGCTCTGTCACTTCGCGCACGCCACGTGCACACTCCTCTCTACGCACTTCTGTATATTTATTTCTGCTCCGTCGCCTTTGGCCAGGAAACGGCGCTGGCATCCCAAACACAAATAATTAGGACATATACGGAGCTGACAAAAATGGAAAGGGGTGGGCGCATGGGAGAGAGGTAGGGGTGTGTGTGTGTGTGTGTGTGTGTTGGGGGAGTCTCTCTTCCTTAATTGATTCCGTTAAAACGGAGCTCAGGAGATGTGAACGAGCGGACGCTCCCATTCCCACGCTCGGGGGCAAGCGGTGGTGCCACAGGCCGAAACGAATATGACACACAGAGCCGGCGGGGGAGGGGGGGCGGTTTTGGAGAAGGGGGTGACTGAGACACAGGGTAAGGATTGGATTGGGGGGGTGTACGGGTCATGAAAAGACGTCAAGTGCACCCGACTCATCTGCATCACTTTAGAAAGTGGCTCTCCTTGTGCAGGGCAGACGCACGCGGCCCCCATCCGTACTAAACGCGTCTCGATGCGCGCTGGAACGATGCTCCGTATAAGCATGCTTAAGAGAAGTTTCTTTTTAAAAATATATATATATATATGTGTACAGAGGTATTGTATTGTATAAGGAAGCAGCCTGCAGAATAAAAGGGGTGTGGGTTTGGTGAGAGGACGACATCACCGCTTTTGTGTTGGCATTGTGGTTGAACTTGAGAACCTTTTTTTTTCTTTGAGCCTGGCACGTTTTAATATGGGCTCGTTATGGCTTTGTGCTCTGTGAGAAAATCCTGGCAGCGTTATGACTCATTTATTAAATCAAATGAAGATGATCTAGGTCAAAATGCTTTTATCGGGATTAAAGTAATCTAGAATATCTAGAAGTCTGGTTTTGCAACAATATATACAGTTTTATACAGTTAATTGTTCACTATATCATCTTTTACATTTAAGCATTTGAGACATTGTTTTAAAATAGGAGTATATTTCGCTTCAACAGTGTATGCCCTACTTATTATGCTTTGGTAGTAAGTAGTGGACGGAAGAATATAAATGAAGCTTGAGTGTTTGATAGGATTAGGCATTTATAAAAATATATCCAACAAACTGCCTAATGATGTCATTTTATAAGATTATAAAATAGTGTCATAAGGTCAAGACTATAAGATTATAAAATAGTTTTATGAGAACAGATCCACTGTATTTAAGCCTTTTGTATGGTTTGTGTGAAAATGTACTGATATAATTAATAATAATAATAATAATAATAATAATAATCATTATGATGGTCTAATCTGCAGGCTTTGTATGAAAGGGGGAAAAGCCTCCATTCATCATCCTCGGTGTATGTGTATCTGAGGCCCTGCTGTGTAATGTGACAAGCCTTTAGCTGAGCTCACACACTCAGCCTAACCGAGACTCAATGCAGACTGAAGCGGCCGCCTTGCCCTTTGAATGAGTTCTTGTTGTCGAGCCTTAGTGCTATGGTTAAGCATCGGAGCCAGTTAAACAGGCTAGACCGAGCACAATTGGCGCACTTGTAAACGGTCAAGGGCTGGTCAGGACCGCGGCCCGTCTGGTCGTTTTTCACTGCAGGGAAATGTCACGGAACCATTGTGTATTCCTGTAAAACCTTCTTAGCGTCGTGTGGCTAAAACACAGAGAGCGCCGGCCTGATTTGGTTTAATGAAGATTCTCCTGCCATTTTATTCCTGTTCCACGTGAAGCTGGGTGGGCACAGGGGTTAGGGAGTCATTCAAATCCATTGGAAATGTCAGCTGTGATGCAGAGATGTAGCACAGAAAGGTGGCGAGTGGTCTGGAAGCTGTGCAAATTCTAGTTTGAAGGTGTCTTTCATTACGCCAGTGTCACAGGTTTTGAGTGATAGAAATGGGTCACGTTTTTCAAGGGTAGCAGTATTCCGGACCGGCTGACGTGCCTCTTAGAAAAAACAATGCTGGAATTTCAACTGCGTAGATGCCAAATAAGATTGAGGCAGCTTTCGTTTCAGAGTGAATATCTTGCATTTTATTTTTAAGCGGAAAAAGATCAAGATTACTGTCCTCTGCTTCATTGTCTGGGTCTGCTGGACGTTTTTTTTGTGACAGTGTTATGTATGAGGCTGACACCTCACTCCAGCCCATAAGTGCAAGGGTAATGAATGTTAATACGCTAGGCTGCCATGCATGAAATATTTCCTTGATTTTTTATGCGTGTGTGTCTGTGTGTTCATGTCTGTGTGTCTTGTGCACATTTACAGAGAATGGTGAAAGAATCCTGCTATTTTTTGATTGGCTGGGTAACCATGGTGACCAAGGGAGCTTATAAGTATTCATTGGGGGAGCAATCTTCATATTTTGGACTATTCAGCTTCACTCAGCGGCAAACGCCTGCTGTCTGACTGATCTGCTCCCTTTGATACTACGAAGCCTCTCATGACCAGCAATCAGAATTTCAATGTAAGAATCAGGTGCAAGGCTGCAAAAAAACAAATTCTGCCTAATTATCTATAACATTGCACCCTATAACTATTATATATTAAATATATATCACTCTATGAATGGCTTTATAATAGGGTTCGGCTTCAAAACGACTCCTTTTTCGGTATGATCTCTTATGGAACTCATATCAACATCGCACCTGGATTATTAGTATGTGCAATTAACACGAGGAGCCGTGCACTCGACATCACATCCCTTATGGTGACACAAAGAGAACGGAGGAAACCCATTCTGCATTATTTCCTCGATTCTTTTCAGACCTTAAGGCAGGATCTGTTTGCCTCGTAGGCACAGGGGTTAGGAAGTCATGCAAATCCATTGGTAATGTCACTGCGCTTACAATATTTATCAATTGCAAGACGCAAGTGTTCAGTCTAACCCATTTACTCAGGTAATAAAGCACATCAAATTTGATAATTAATTTGATTCCTCCAGAGTCTTTACCGACTGGCTCTCGATTTCACCTGTTCTAGGTGAGCCTAGGGCAGAAAGTCATCTGGGTCAACGGCCCAGCACCTAAAGTAGCTATTAGTTGTGTTTAAGATAAAAATAAGCAAACCATCTATGAAGGACAGTGCACTGAACATAATGTTCCTTCCTCTCCATGCGGCAATGCCACATGCTTTTTTCCCGCTGCAGTAACATACCGTGTATTCCTATCGGAATTTACTCTACTGTTCAGCTTCTGTCTGACTATACAACCTTTTTTCTAAAAAATCCATTCACTCGTGTGAATAAAACAGTAGTTAAAATAAATGTAGTTAGCATATGACCTGTTTCCAGTCTGGGCCTGGTGCTCGAAGATGCGAACGTTGTATCTGAGCCACTTAAAACGCCGTGGCGTCAGATGCTTGGACGGCGTAGTAAGCATGTGTTCGGTCTATAGTATTTCCTTATTCAGGCGAGTATTAGAAACGGATTTAAATGAGAGGAATGCTGCCAGATGCAGCGTGAAGTCCCGCCCCTTTGTGTGCAGGTCCTTGTCACATGTACCTTTTCTGTCCACGTTGGTTGGTGTCGCTGTGGCAACGGGAGGTGAGCTCACAGAGCGCATGCTGGCGCCGTGCGATAGGCAAAGGGGTGCAAACCCGTCCGTATGTGCATATTTATCAGAGGCCTTATATTTCGTATCAATGAGTGTGAAGCAGGAAAATGAGGTGTGCTTGTGAGTGTGTGTGTGTGTGTGTGTGTGTGTGCACACGCATAGCAGACCGCATGTGCCACTCTGCCTCGCAACGTGTCTTACACAACACTTTTCCCTTCGGCCAAATCTCCATTCATCACACGCTCGAACCATTTTAAATCCGACGCCCCTTCGCACCTATTGAAAAACAATGGGGTTGAGCACCACAGGTGTGTGTTTACGTTATTAAAAAGTGCTCCGGCGCTCAGGCCCATGCCGAAATGCTAATAATCAAAGCTAAACAGGAGCAGGCATGCAGTAAGTAGTCTCGGTAACTTTCCAGTTATGCGCTCACCTAAGCGATCGAATCCTGCGCTCACTCAGATATCTGATAGCCAAGCTTTTGTGACCGGTCTTTTCATGCTCGGTACTAATTACATTCCCTGAAAGTACCATAGAAATGATCTGAAAAAGAGATAAAAGCAAGACTTTAAATCACTGGCACTTAACACAGATTGTGCGGGTGAGTAAACCTTTACAAGGCCGGATGAATGATTTAAATGCTACACCGTTACCCTTCTAAAGACCTCTCTGGGAATTAGCTAATTATTAATATATATCCCTAGCCAGAGAGTCTCGACTTTGGGATTTTTTTCCGATACATATATTAGTATTAGTGGTATTTGAGTGGAATCGGCTTATTGGCTATCCATTGATATTCTGCTGCAGTCTGCTGAATTTAGATTATGCAAATGCCTCCGTGCTATAAATAAATTGCCATAAATTGTGCCGGAATAGCCCTCAAATCTACCGGATGAGGGAGTCTAAATAATACATTTCATGGCCCTGAATTATTTGGGTGTATTAATTACAAATGAGTGAGCGTCCAGCATGGCATTGCATTGGATTCCTTTAATCCAGCCTATTTTTGTCAAATTTTTAAACCTGACAGATTCTAAAGCTGCTTTCAATAAGTCCTAATAATTCAGCGAATTTAAAAGACCCAGAGTCGACGACAGGATTTAAAGCCGCTGTCCAATCTGCAATAAATTGGCACCGTTTGTCAACGGGCGCTGTTGTTTCTAAAGGCCCCAATTAAATGACTTTAGTGGCGCACCTGTCACGGGTGAAACCTACGTCATGCAGGGGAGCACGCTTCCATTAGAATTAAGGGCCTTATGCAAATTAGATGAGCGACACCTCGGAGCTGCCTGCTTAATATCCTTATTAGAAGGAGGTGGGGGGATTAAAAATTGATGCCGGAGCTTGGCTGCCCCTCGATCTGCCAGTTGCCGCTGCACGAGCTGCTTCTGTGCAAGAGCGCTTCCTTCAAGGTGCCACCATCTTACAGGGCTTAGCAGCGAAGAGGGTAGGGACCTAAAATGTCCGCTGGCACAGGCTCGCGCGCCGCCCTTGACTAACGCGCTCGGACCAATCGCGAAATTAGCTGGCGTCGCTGGCGCCGCGCATGCAGAGCGGCTCGTTTGCATGCGCAAAATCACCCTCCCCCCATTCCTATCAGCTATATATGCGGATGTCTCGTGGCAAGCCGCGGAACGCCTTATCCCTGCCTGACACGCGCCCTTTCCTGGAACCCAGCGCATGTTATCGCCTTCTGTATTCACCTTGAACGTCTCGCGATCCCTGGAAATGTAAAATGAATCTATATTCACTCTGCAGCCCCTGGCTGGAACTGGGTGAAGCCAATAAACTGATATCCACACAGCTTTAATCTGACTTAATGACGAAGGAGGTATTGTTAATGGCTGCCAATCGCATCCGATTATACCCGGCTCCTTTTCTTAACTCTGACTGACTTGGAAGTGCCATTCCAGGCCGGCCAGTCTGCTCCATTCATGTCACAGCTCCTTCGTGGCTCCTCGTCGCCGCTTCCTTCGATTCGAAGCTTCTCGCTCTTCCTTTCGGGCCCAATCCACTCCAGTGTCTTAATTATTTCAAAGGGGCTGCCTAAACAGGCCGGCGCCGGCCCCATTTGCATTTCGCTTTCATCTCTGTGAGCCCTCATGGCACCGCCGATGCAAGCGTGAGGAAAATGAGTGCTAATGCTCGCCTCCGCATGCCCGCTTGCAGCTTCTGCACACACATGCATGCTGGCGTTCTAATGCAGACACGTACAAGAAAAGGCTGCCCGTGCACTTAGAATCCATGTCGAATTAGGTGGTGAAAAAAGAGAGGCGCGGATCGCCTATGCATGCCAACGTAAAGACCAAGGACGGCTGCTGTTGTCGCAATCCTAGGTAATTGGCAGAGGTGAATGGAAGCATGGAAGTGCAGACAAAGCATGAGGTTTATTTTCTACTCCTCTTCCTGAAATGTATGCCATGTGGTTTCACCGGCAGCACTCGCACCTACAATCACAAAGTAATAGGTTTCTTCCAAGGCCTCTGAATTCTGAATCAAAGGGAGTTTCAGAGCAGACAAAGTCCTACATGGGAAAGAGGCAGCAGGCCATAGCTACACGAACTGGACGTGCTATCAGGATGAATGGTGCTGCGTAATTGACCTCTTCTTTTATTCACAAAAGCCTGGCATTTGATCACGGATTTGAGAAGGTGCTGACGATGCCGTTTCGCTTCGCACTAACGCGTCACCAGACGTCGTCCGCCATATTTCAAGGCTGCGTCTGAAAGGGAAATCTGACGTCTCTGTACGGAGCTGATTATTTTCCAACCTCCAGTTGTCTGAGCGTGCATATAAATATCCAAACGCCTCGCGATCTCACCCCTAGCACGTCTGAATTCGTGTTAATTAGTGCGAAAGCATGCCACTAGGGGTGCCCGTGAAAAACTCCCTCCCCCTAGCCAGAGTGCGCACACCTGATGTGCGGAACCCCCTAGACTGCTGAGATGAGATGGGTGTAATTAAATTCCTGCATATGTTAGACCAGGGCCTAATAACGGCAGATGAGGGAGTCTCCTGTACTCGGCATGTCACTAAAATAAGACAGCAGGGCACGGAGGGTACTTGAGAGGGACCTGGGGCTGCACGGCCATGTTTATTTTCACGGCATCTCAATGCAGAGCGAGTGCTTTGTACGGGGCAAGTCTGAGAAAGCAGGCACTTACGCCGCATCGGTTTTATCGTCCATTTAGCACACGTAGGTCTGTGCCTAAATGTTTTCCTTCCGATTTGGGCACGACGCATGAGCTGCGGCACTTTGGCTGCGCATTGTTTGCAGGGCACAAGCCTCATTTTTCACTCTGCAGACGAGATGCAGCCTGTCAGAGGGGAGAATCATACCCGGTTCCATGCGAGACCAGTCGCCCCTCTTACAGCCCAGTAGCTGCTGATTGTCAGTGTGGGGTGCTGCCAGAGAAATGCAATAACTCCAGACACCGGGCTGTGGGACCGTAGGAGGGGGATGGGTGGACTGCCAAGGCTATGAGCAAAAAAGCAAAGCCTGCTTTTGGTCGCAAACATCCTGCAGGCTAGACAAACACAGCGACCCTGTGTATATACTTCTTATGCTTGTCCTCATCAGTTCGGGGGGACCTGTCATGGCTTTCACAGGGTTCAGCTAATTATAGGCACAGGAACAAGAAATATGGCACCTCAGAGGTGTAACAAACATACAAAGGCTGATTCTGGCCACTTTATGAAGGCTTTAATTGAAGATGATTCTAATGGCATCACAATCCTTTTTTGAGCAGTAAAAAAATATAAATTTTTATTTCACATTTTCGCTGGATACGATTGAACACTTCTGTTTTGATATATGTGAAACGTCTTCAATAAAGTCAATTTGACATCACTTTGACCATGTTGACCTTTTATTTTTTATATATCTATTCTTTTATATTAACCCTCCGGTCTTGAAGCCATTTCAGGCCCTTTTTCATTACCTTCATATTTTAGCTCACGGTGGACCCATTTCAGACTTTATTATACAGGAGTTGCATGTCTATGGATTCACCAGAGAATAATCTGAAGTCATGTCACTCATATAGCTGAATGATTTTATATAATGGAAAAACAAATCAATACAAACATAAATGGCATAATATTGGGTCAAAACGAGTGGATTCATATGAAACACTTGTTTAAATATGTAAGTTTCTCTTCCAGGTATTACCATACTTTTTCTTGGACCTCTGACAGCCAGTCTTACCTGCATGTGCCTGGACTCAAACCTGAGTTCCTGCGATGGTGAACTAATGTACTAGACTGCTTCTTTTCACATATTTTAAACTATCACAATACATTTGTACAGAAGTCTTGGGGTGTGCAATGTGACGATATTTTATCGTATTGTGATACATTATCATGATAGACAATGCGCTTTTCTAAACAAATCTAAAAGGGCACTGACCTACTGAATATTACTTTATAATAAGTGTAATTATTTCAGTTCAATTAAATTAAGTGCAGCACATTTTGAAAACAAAACAGTTTTATCACAGACTATGGGTCATATTTGAATAGTAGTTTTTATGATTCTTTCGCCACTGAAATATTGATCTACAATCACATGCATTTTGACAAATATCATGTATCGTAAAACTGTCTTTGATTGTCAGAATATGATATTTGATATGATATTTTGCAAAAGGGTGATAGACACCTAACAGAATTGTTGGGTTTTATTGTATTTTAATGGCTCATCCAGACTTTAAATGACCCAGAGTTAGCTTCAATAATAAAATAAATAATATTTTAAAAGACACAACATGTGAGCCAACATGCACAGCAGCCAAACACAAAATATATATACAACTATATTATATATATTATATAATATTATATATATATATATTTATCTTAAGTCCTGAGCCTTATTGTCAGGTTGGACATTAAGTGGCACAGTTAGTACTGTCTGAGGGAGGTTAAGATCATCCATCGACGTTGCAATAGTGACCCCTAGCCAGTCTGGACAAGGAAAAAAAGGGTTAAAGTGCAAAACAAATTCAAATGCAGCATTTAGGGTTGTCCATAGAGTTACAAGTTGACCTTCACAAACAAACACAATATGTAATAAGATAAAAGAAAAAAAAAAGCTTAAAACAGGACAGGCTACAAAAAGAAAATGACAAAGTGTGCAAATAACATAAAAAAAATGGTGGAACTTCATTAATCAATGCTATCCTTTTTCAAATGAGTACAAATATGACTGTAAGACTACAAGACTGTAATAGCTGTATGTTTATTTATTATAAATAGATGATATTATTATTCATACATTTCAGTCTGCTCTTACTGTACTCCTAGTAGGCTGATAAGTTATTAACCATATAATACATTTTGCAAGGGAGAAGGAGCAATATTGTGTAAAATGTTGTGCGCAAGAAACACGTTTTGATATCTAATCAAATATAGGACAATAATGCTAACTTCTAAATTGTTCACTAATGTAACTATTAAACAAATGAGGTAAAATGCCAAAGTGAGACCTGTGAATAAGTTGATCATTTACACGTTACTGTTATTTAGCTGTAATTAACGTGTAAGAAACATCAAAGCCAACAAATGGACACTATTCACAACGTATCTCTAGACTACTGATTACGATCCCCATAAATACAGCGTGCCAAGCATCTAAGGTTGCTTTGTGCCAGTGCCCCTGCCTGTTTCTATTCTCTAGATTAAGCAGAATGCTGCCTAGCATGGTAGCACAGCAGCTTAACAAAATGTGACAGCTGTCATTCCCCCTTTGACATCTGTTAGGAGAAAGACAGCATCACTTGGACAGTCTGAACTTGTTTTGAGCTTGTTTAAAGACACAGCGCTGCTACAAATGGTCTTTCAAACAGCAAAGCATTAGTGAGAGAGAAGTAGTAAAAGATCTGTAAATACCTCAAATCCATTAAACTCATTAAACTCTGCTTAGTTTAACGTGTATTATTAATGTTTATTATGTATTATGGCATTAATCTAAGATATCTAGTTTAACAATCCAGTTCTAAATGTAGCACGATTGCACAACTCGATTTAAAACTAGACTCCATGGTTAGCAAAGCCTTATGTTAGCAGTTCATTTTGTTAGCAGTGCTCTAAGTTAAAGGCATTTTTTGCGGTATATATTGAGCATATTTTCTTATGATTACATTTTTCTGAATTAATGATACTATAAATCAAACGTGTAATACTGAAATCAGAATTATTTCTTCTTGTGGCCATTTAAACTAGCTATCCATTCTTATAAAAACATGCATATTGGTAAATATGACGATGGAAATTGACTCTGACACGAACATTTGTCTTATAACTGTCAATCACACTTAAGCAAACCTTAAAATGTTTATTAGAATGTACCTAGCTAGCTGGACAATATTTCATTTTAAACATATGGTCGCTCCCCAGGAAATAATGTACTGTGAGATTTCATAGTCAAACTGCAAATTGCTGGACAGTTTTAATGTGGACTTTCACAGTTTGACCAAAAAAGTTCACAGTTCTAGTATGAATTTTTGATGGTAATTTGGCCACTTCATGGTTCTACTGACAAATTTCATAGTATAACTGTAAACTTGGTTGGCTATAAACTGATCACTGATTAATTTTAGTTCTACTATGGATTTTAATGGTAATTTGTACAAATTTCAGTATTTTTTTTTACCCTGGGTCTGTACTAAAGTTTTAAGCAACATTTGTATACCGCTCAAAAAAAGGAGGGGATGTTTCACAATAAATATGAAGTGCCTAAATACATGAGCATATTATGTTGTTTCATTAAACAAGATCATCAGAAAAGCAAATGAAAAGTTAAAGAAAATTTAATTATGCAAATGAGATACAAACTCAATGATGGTGATTGAGTAACAAGTTATATATTCAATGGTGAACAGAACTATGTTAAACTGGACTAGCGTGCCAATACGTTGACTGTTCAGTAGGGTGTATGGTTACCCAAGAGTGTCAAAACACACTGACAGTGATGGGGCATGGACAGGATCAGATTATCCAGCACTTCTTGTGGGATTCTCTTTGTATTCATTTTATATCATCTCATTATTGTAAGTGTATACATTAGCTAGTCTTTAGACTCGTAAGTTTGGCAGTTATCTGTCTATGTTGTTAGCAGTGTAAACTTTTTAGGTATTTACACAAATATAGCATATACAGTCAATTCCAGTAATTGGACCACCGGTTAATGGGGCCAGTCGCTTATTCGGACCAAATCCTAAAGTACCGAAACAAATCCTATTAAATACGTGTAATATTATTCGAACTTAATTTCGAGCTTATTTGAACCAAAATTATGCTTAATCGGACCAAAGAACATGTACAGTATGTGCTATCCCTGAAGAAACTCTTCGTCTCTGGCATCACTACCCGAAAACTCCCCAGTTTCTTCCCAGCCCTCTACTGCTACCTACAGGTCTTTGCCTAACATTTCCATTTACTACAAAAAAAGCCACAAGTCGCCACTTAGCCATAGCAAAACCACGTCAAATCACACTGGATACGTTTTTCAAACGTTGACTGGAATTTAGTAAGAACTTGTTTTTTACAGTATTATGCTTTGCTTGCTGAGTACCTATATATTGTGTTGTAGATTGTTTCGAAAAACTTGGTTGCAAATTTATTTTTAAACGAGCAAATTTCGTAAGCAACAGTAGTTCTTGTTTGTACGTTCGCTATAGGTGTAAATCACAAAATAAAGGTTTAATAAACATTTAATATGTTACATAGCATCTTGTAACATTTAAAAATTATACAGACGTTTAAGATCTCGAAATGTATTTTCAGAAGGACTGAAAAAAGCTTTTACATGAGTGTTAAGAGTGTTTGCGAAACCTATTTGTGCTCAAGTACGGCTTATTTAGACGACTTTTTTTAGCATCACCATCTTCAGCTTTATTGACATTTGAGGTTTTAGTTGGGTTATTTACCTAATCAGTCCTGGATATTTCTGTTCTGAGGAAACATTTCCCAAACTCTGATTCCTGTGTGGGAGGTGTGACTTAGCCTAGAAATAAACCGAATTAAACGGAACATGTAAAGGCTATGTGATTTTCTGACCGTGCGGTCGATTATAGCAGGCTGAACGTGGAGCGGGAGTATATTTTGGTAAGATAAGAGCAGATGCTTGGAGACGGTTGATCTGGGACGGTCGATATGTACTGGAACAGAGGAAGCTGGATGGTTGTAATTACTGCATGTTGAACCTCCGTGCGAGGCTTCATTACACGTTTAGCGTTTAGTCCCGTTCTTGGTCTTTAGTCGTACGTCCAAACTAAAACACTCCACAAATGTGCAATAAAACTCATCTGGATTCCATCAAACCAACCCACTCAGAGTGTGAGGACTGTTGATCTGGCGAGCCGCGCTCAGCCTGTTTCAAGCAGTTCATACCGAGTACGCCATCGAAACGCCAAGCTTCCTGTCCTGAAGGAACTCCGGCGATGGTGGATCATGATAGGGTTTGGCACCGTTTGGCTTGCTGAACACTTTTACTTAACATGAATATAAGAGACACTTCATCAATGTATAAACTGCTTTCACAAGCACTCTCTTGGCTCCCTTGAGAAATCGTACTGATACGGTTTACAAGTGAGTTTGACGTCATTTTTGGCAAAGATGCCGGTTCTATTGTGACAGAAAAGCTCAGTCAAGCATGGGCTACATCCCAAATCTGTATAATGTAGTCTGCAGTTTGGGAAACAGCCAGAGATGCCCGTAAGCTGTATGTTTTATGTGTTGTATTAGAATAAAGAACAAAACGAGCTGTTTAGGCTTATAAAATGTGCATAATGTAGAAATATTAAAGCTTGTTTATTATCTAATGTTTATTTTAAACTGGAATAGCTTTGCCAGCGTAGGTTGTTGTATAGTTACTCTTTTACATAAACATACTGATTAAATCAGAACCATAACAAATTGTTTACAACTGGTTTAACCTTACAAGAAACCATTTACTAAAAGTACAGATCGGTGTCGGTTCGCTGGAACGGCCGAGGTCTTAAAATTTTGTGATCACTTCTAATAGGAAAAACAACTTGGTACTTTTAAAGTGGGGCTTTGCAGCCATAAACGGATGATCCAGTTAAAAAGCTTTAGCATGTGTGTTTTTCTGCCCAAAAATGTATATGTATATGTAAAAATGTATATACCCTAACCCCGTACAAATGCCTATAAGAGCCGAGAGCCGGTCATGTGATCGCTTTGACTTCCTACTAGTTCTACTGTACTGGATTTATCTTTTTAAAGGATTAAAGGTGATGCTGCATTGCCTGTTTGGGATAATAGTCCTTTCCTTTAGTTCTAGTGTACTTCAACTGGACTCATTCCCTCTTGCTTGTGTGCAGCCAGCGAGGTAGGTGTGCGTTTTATATTTTGTTTTATTGATTGTTAGTGAGTGATTATACCTGATGAACCACTGTGTGGTGTAGTTCCTGCTTGGAGTGTCGTGTAGAACAGTGTAGGCTTTAGACGCTGTGTTGATGGTAGCGTTTCACTTGTGTTATTAGCGGTGTCTCTGACGCATTTACCTTAACACAGTTTTCTTGTAATAATGCTCTTTATCAGGCCAGTGAACAGACTTGCTGGCCCGGGACATAACGACTTCTAATTTTTATCGATTATCTATCTAGGTCAGATTCACTTAGTATCAGAAATGTAAAACTCCCACTGCTGTACGGCGGCCATCTACAGTCTGTGCAGGAACAAAACATGTTTCTATGGGACACGGGTGTGCATTTAAAGGATCATATGAAGATGAAGGCTGATTTTAAGTGCAAAATTAGTTTTTTTTTTTAATGAAACATGGCCAAGATTATATTAAAAAGAATGGATTTAAAATATAAAAGATATGAATGTGGTTTATTAATGGCCCTCTTTGACCCTGAATCTCGGGACAACAGACCCGGTTGCCCCCCTGTTGACAGGGTTGCCCTTTATGTTTAAGTTACAGTCTGATAAAAATACTGTGACTATGGGAAGGACCTGTTTCGCAGAGCATAATGCAGATGTTAAACGACGCATACATGTAACTACAAGGTTCTGTTAGTGAACTTCAAATTTAATTAAAAAGGGAAACGATCCAAATACAGAAACACACACGCACAGAAAATCTTTGTATATTTTTACAAATTATATGAAGGGCCTGAGTCCATTGTGTGTGAAGTCCGTTTACTCCAGGTATTCTGGTTTCCTCCCACAGTCACATTCGGCTATTTGATTACTCTAAATTGACATTGATTTGAGTGTGCATATAACTAATATTGTATATATGTATATAATGTATAGTGCAAGCAAGAAGTGTGCGGTCACTAGTTGTTTTTTTTTTGTTTGTTTTTTAAATCACATAATTATTAAACCACTAGAAGTAAAATTTTTAAT
>JAUZSV010457673.1:0-16811 GCA_034780495.1 Parotocinclus cesarpintoi | reverse complement strand
TGTACTTAAACTCTTGCCTCTGTACAGTGTAGGTTGCATGTTTGTGCCCACATTATTGTTGTTTAGCTTCGATCATGTGGCTTTGATCATTAAAGCAGACCAATAAATATCGTTAAACTTTGTCAGATGGCCGTTACACAGCTTAGTAACACAGAGTTCAACTAATAAATATGACAACTTTACTGAAAATGACTGGAAAACAGTTTTAGAAATATTTTTGCATGGTTTTTTTAAGTATTTTAAAATAAGTATTTTAGGTATTTTGAAGTTGGAATTATATAAGGGTTGTGTGTTCCACAGGTGCGTTACCTGAAGATTATTGAGAAGAGCGGATACCAGGCACTCCCATGGGTACGATACATCACCCAGAATGGAGGCAAGTATAAAGACCAGCTTCCCGTCTAGTACAGTAATATTCTGGACAATGTGAAGTCAAAAGTGACACATTAAATAAGCACAGCTGTAGATGAAGAATTCTAGAACTAACTAGAGACTACTATGCAAAAGGCTTAGACCACCATTAGGTTAGATATATAATCTGAGCAGTGGATTAATGGTCATATATAATTATTTCACAGTCCATTTGTGTAAGAATCAGAAAAAACAGATACTATATTCTATAGTGGCAAGTATTTATTGTGACCTTCCCTTCCACTTTAGCAATATCAGCATCTGGAATGGATGCCAAATTGATTCTTCTACATTTAGAATAAGCTTGATCAGGAATGGGCTTTATGGAAGTATGACAGCCAAGAAATCACTTTTCAGAAGTGGAACAGAATGAAAAAGCGAAGCTACGCTAAAGCTGACAAAGACTAGAATAACATTAGTGGAAAAGAACATTATGGAGTGTCAAATTTAAGTGTGACATTTTATATATGGCTATTAAATCATTGCTAAACATCAAATCTAAGGGTGGCCTAAGACTTCTGTACAGAGATGTATATCCCTGCAAATTGCCCTTGAGCAATGCTTTCTGTACTCACTTATTGTCCTTACACACTATATTACACTCGCTCTATATTTGTCATTGATTTTCGAGAATATTGCAGAAATTGGGCAACAATTAGGCAATTTAGTAAAGGTCAGAAAGAGAAAATAGTGTGTGAAGATGCAGTAAGCTATTTTAAAAGAAAAAAGAGGATGTTTGAGAGCAGCGGTGCTGTGCTGTGTCAATAGCGAGATGGAGCAAGTTGTGTAGCGTACATTGTGTACTTGCTGAATGTATACAGATGTTAATACTTCGTTTTGCATGATTACTTTGTTGCAATTTAATTTCCAATCAGTCTACTTTTAATAATCCATACTGACATACTGAAAACAGAAATCATTAGAAATCTTTGCAGATGCATCAAAAAGTAAAAAGAAAGAACTGCATTACATTTAAGTACAAGTATTTAGGCCAGTGATTTAGTTCTTTCTAAGATCCTCTTTGTTAGCAATTACAGCTTTGGATCTTCATGGGTAAGTCTAAGGTAAGACGTGGATATGGGCATTTTGTCTTAATGTAAGATCTGTGAAGAAGTTTGAACATGGCATCCAATTTGACAGAACTTTAGAGGAAGTACCAGACTGAATTGAAACAAAGTCTGAATTTTGACTGTGGCACTCAAGAACATATCATAACTGTCTGGAAAAAAAAAGCCACAACAGCATTTTCTAAGCTCTGTGGTTCACGACGTTGCCATAAAACACATTGACTGTAGTGGCTTAGCAGTTAAGGTACTACAATATGAAGCAGAATGTCCAGATCCAACCTCTGCCAAACTGCAATTCTTGGATTCTTAAGCAAGGCCCTAAACTCACAATTGCTTGGATAGCAAGACTGTAACAATTGTGTTCAACTCTGGATAAGGCGCGTTTGTCGTGCTAAAATCTACAAGAACCTCCCTCTGTTCGGTTGCAGTCATTGCCAAGATGCTTCACCTTAAGGAAAACACTGTCTACCCATTCAGGTGGATAAAACTGATTGTACTGATCTCCCCGTTTGAACATATAAATAATTATAACAAAGAGCTCTGACTTTTAACACTGCCCAATTATAGGATGCCAATAAATTTGCACCCTTCTAAAGCTGCCCCTGTCAACAAACAGCAACAATTCAGAGATAACAGAATAGGACTGCACACTGTGTAACAAGAGCTCTAAACTTCCTCTACAATAAACCTCTGCCAAGAACTGTTCATCAGGAACCTCATAAATTAAGCTTCCATGGCCAAAGAGCCACACACAGATCACCCTGCATCAGCTGGAGTGCTGTGGAGCACACCAAGTTTGAGAAAGGCATTCACTGTTTCAGCATGACAGTCCTGACCATTCACAAAGGATGGGCTGTGGAGAAACTCCACTGGTCTGGAGAGAGTCCTCCATGAGCACTTTTGTGCCACAATCAATGGACGTGAATCCCAAAAGTCACATAATATCTCGGCTTCCCATGAGAGTTCTAGCAGAAAGGAAGCCAACTGATATGTGGTGTATTCATGACTAATTCATCACCAAGTGTGTCAACCTACTGTTGGGCTTCAAAAACTGTCTGTTGCCGTCCTGTATTCAATGCCGAGCAGAAACAGCCCCTCATATCCTGAATTTCAGCAACTATTAATATATTGCATCTCCAAAACCTGTTTAACTTTGCATTGCGCTCTCGGTTGGCCGGGTGGAAAGCTCAGCTGCCACAATTAACTTTTTAAACCACTACCCACCCCCGATTTCCTGTTGTTTGGAACAGTTTAATTAAGCATGGCTCATTTCCTTGTTTCTTTGCAGACTATCAACTCCGGACTCAATAGTGGAACTTCAGTCGTCTCCGGCTGTCTGACACGGCTGCAGCACCGGCATTGGGACTCTCTCGCGTTCTTTCTGTATCTCTCCATCTGTCCTTGTTCTAGGTTAACAATTGCTCTGCCGTGTTTGAAGGCCAAAACAAGTGCTTTCTCGATTAAAAAAAGATGTGCAACAACGGCTTCCCCAACACCGTTAGCAAAAGTTTGTGCAATTCCATTTCCTCATTGCTCATTTTGATTAAATTTCAAAACCAATTTCTATGAATTAGAATAAACGTCTTGCCTAAAATGATGCTTAAAGAGGGCAACTCGAGCACTGCACACCTCGATGGTCTGCTATGCTACATTCCATCCATTAGTGGACCATCGGCGTGTCTGTATATCAACAGATCCTACATTTGTTTAGTAGTAAGCGTCTCAACATAACCCCCTGTAGCAGTTACAAATGTTCCTCAGGGTACAGTTCAGTATAGGCTCATTATTTATCATACCTTTTGTGTTTACACTGCTGAATGTTGACACTAGTATCTATGTACAGTGAGGTGACAAATTAAAGATAAGGTGAAGTGAAAACTGAAGTGACAGTGCCTGGTGGCCCTGCAGGTAAAGTTTGAGCCCATTTGGAGACAGTGCAGACTGTTAAAGATATTCTGACATGAAAATGATGGAACAGTTTATAATCCTGATGAAAGCTGTCTCATCCAAACTGGCATTACTTTGAACCCCAGTGGTTAAGTGGACACAGAATAGAATGGCCATGACGTTAGTCAGAAGCTACTGCCTTTGCAATGACTGATCTCAGGGCTGTTTGCACCACAATTATCGAACAGCTTTTTTTTTTTTAGTGGAATGGACCACTGGCTTAAGAAATATGATGCCGGGCTTTTTCATTTACCACCTTATCCTATATTTGGTTGAGTTGGTATTTTAACTTAGTATTCCAGAGCCTTTACCTTAGCTTTTACTGACTCATCACTGCTGTTAGTTTGTCACCTACCTGTATATACCAAGCATCTCCTTTCAGCATTTTGAAATAGTTATTTATATATTCTAAATGAAAAGAATTGCTGTTACACAGGTCAGTATTGTGGTTTAGACAATTCAGCGGTCGTATGTTACACCGAAGAAATTTGTTGAGGAAATGTTGAGCGAAATCCCCTTTCATTTTAATAGTACCTGCAGTCCAACTGTACAATATTGCAAAAACCGAGTGAGATTTATCAAGAAAAATAAGTTGGCCACATGATTTAAAAGGCATTTTGGTGGTGGGAATCGTAGCGTAAATTTAATTCTTTTTACTTAGTTGTGACTGACACTTTAGCATAGCTAGATGACAATGGTTTCACAAGTGAGACAGACTAACAACAACCTTCCAGCATATTAGTATCTATGTAGATATTATTTCATTTATTTGTTTCTCCATATACACACAGGTAGTCTCCATTTCACAGTGTTCCAGCTTACGATTTTTCAGCTTTACAATGGGAATCCCGATTACCCCCCAACCCATGTTACATAGGGAAAACTTTTAACACACAGCCTTCTTTATAATCATAATTATAAACCCAACTGTTTTACTTTGAGCAACGCTGGGTGATGGGGTAAATTCTCAGTTTACCATGCATTCAACTTACGATGGGTGTATCCGAACGTCTACATTGTAAATTTTGAATCTGTACTTTAATACGTTATTTTATTCATGAAGCTGGAAAAACAAAATGATTTTTGAGGTAACTACACTGTAAATAGTAGACCATCTCCATTTAATTTCCCACTTCCAGCACGAGCGCGCTAATGAAGCGGCACGACTGACAAGTTTCTGCTGTGAGTTTAAGAATAAGTTTAAGAATAAACAGAAAATCTGCAGTTAGCCTAATTACGCAGAGTAAAAACTAGCTCAGATGTGAAAGAGATATAGTTTACTGTGATTTAAATCTTTGTTTCAGTATTAGTTGGAAGGTAAAATAACTGGTTCAGGTAAGAATTACATTTACACACGTTTCTCCAACTCAAATCAGTCAGTCCTGGTCTTCTTTAGTTCTAGGGAACAAATGACCGGTGCAGTTTATTTAGACCAGTGATATTAATAGTATTTAGACCTGTATATTGTAAACCTGAGGATTGTTAGGTTTTTTACAAGGTAGAAAAATACTCCAGAATAGTTTTTTGCATGAAGGTAGTTTTCCGTGTCATACTGTGCAAGCAAAATATCTGGCCATGAAATATGTCCATGAGCTTCAAACAGTGACATTTTAAATAAGCAATAGAATTGGCTGATGAAGTGGAGGAACGTGTATGAATTTTATTCTTTATGAAGCAACACTTAAACATTTACTAGAGCTTAACAATTATGTTAGTGAACAGGTGCTCTCCAGCACTGCAAGCAACTGAAATCAAGTGCCATGTGTGAATGGCCGTTTGCTTTCTTGTACTGTTACAACGCAGCAAAAGTTATGTGTATATTGGTTTTTCTTTATGCTGCATATATTTGAGCTGAGTTCGGAAATGCCTCGCCGTTTTGCTAATTCTGGCAATGAGGCACCACCATTGGCATCATGCGGCAATACAAATAGCTCTAAAACTCTCTCTATATAAAAAAAAAAAAAGCACATTCCTGTTTTTACCACCCATCATGTCTAAATGTGTTATTGTCGTCTGATACAGTACTCTTTATTAATACAGTGCTATGGTGAAACCTTGCCATCCTCCTGTAACATCAAGTGGATGTTCAATTGTTTATTGTGAAGGGCCTCAGTGTGTGTTGCTGCTATGCCTGCAGGCCACAGTGCCACATTAAACATGTAGATTGCTGATACTACTTGTGTTTGAAGCTTCTTTATGACACAGTTGTTGTTTTTGTTTGTTTGTGTGGGTTTTTATATGCATTATTCTTATATCAGTAAAGTACAATAAGAAAGTACATTACCTTCATTACTGTACTTAAAAACCAGCTGTTTTACTGGATTTATTTTATTGTTTGACATGTTCAAATTGGCATTTCAAAGTTTAAAAAAGTGATATTTTTACTACATTAGGAAACATCTGTTATTACTCAGCATTTTTGAGTACAGATGGAGTATAGAATGTCCTGTGCTTTTATATTAAAACACAGCAGTTTGAGTACAGCTGGTTTGGGCACTGACTGGATTAGCATTTTTTATTTGACCGTTGCACACCTACACCAAGAAAAGCCTACACAAAATTAAGACTGACTCTTCACAAGCACCCCCATCTCCCATAATTGTTTTTTTTTTTTGAAAAGCCTACTGCCTGCACTTTATTTCATCATTTAGGAATTCAGTCTTCTATTAAAATAGTATAGAATTTTGTCATTTTAAAAAAAAATAAATCAAAGAAGGATACGTTGCCTGTCGGCCTACAATGGGTTGTTGTGTCACAATAGGAATCGTTCACAATACTTTAGGATAGTACTCACTTAAGATGGGAAGTTTCCTTTACAATCACCAAAAAAATCAGTCACTGGAAATCAGCATTACTTCCCTATTCTGATGCTCAGTTTGATCCATCATGACTGAATTGCTGCCATGAGATTGGCTGATTAGTTATTTGCAATTGAACAGGTGTACATAATAAAGTTGCCATGGAGTGTATGCTACTATAGAAATAATGTGAATTAGATTATTTAACATGGTCAAATCGCACATTTAGATTGTCTTAGTAAAATGCACTTTAATCTTTGTTCTAAACCAATTTGAATGCTTGGAATATTAATTAATAAAAATCCAGCAGCCCCAGTACTGACCTGGGGTCAAGTGCAGGCGATGCCTTCTGACCAGGATCAGTCATAAAGGAAGAAAAAAAAAAAACTGTTCGCCTTGTAATAGCACCCCAAAAACTTTAGTGGTTCAACTGTTAGTGTTTGTTCATAGCTTGCATATGTAACAGTTTCCATTAGAAAATCTACAAATGTAATTTCAACGTCAGGAGTGCTCAAACTCTTACATAAGACTGTACATCCATCCAAATCTGAATGCATTTGAAAATTAAGGAATGATTTTACACAGCCACAGATCTACAGCACCAAACTTCTCTATTGCAAATCCACAGAAGGTGAAAATCACAAGGTGGAATAAGTAGACATTTTTACTGCACATATTCAACAGAACTGCTCTAAATCCTGCAACCAAAACCAAATCCGTTAGAATCCCAACGACTTCCTATCCACTCTTTCCCTTCCAAGCCTTACGACTTATGATGGATATACAACGCAATGTGAGCAACGTAACAAGAATTGTATTTGAGCTGTAATTACAATGTGAATGCAGCTGTTGTTTCTGAGTTTGAGAACGTTTGACCTTATCTTACTAGCTTAAGTACGTCACTTCCTGCTCTAACACATAGAATGTGTGAAGCACAGTGGAAAAGTAGAAAGTCTGGGATCTCACACAGTGAGATACTCTGAGCTATGGGACATCCTCTCTGAAAGCTAGCATTGTTCCTCTACCATGAGGTCATTCTGCTCTTTTAGCCTGTGAGGTCATCGCACCAAGTTTGCTAGACTTCAGACAATAGCAATACCAATGTAACTTTTTATGTCAATTATTTAGTCTACTTTGGCTCAGACTCCTCCCTGCTCATCCTCTAATACAGACCATATACATGCATGTAAGAAGTGTTACAATTCAGACCAGGACTCTGATTTGAATTGTTTCCATCCTTTTTAAAGAATCAAATAGATGATTTGAGCCACACTTCTGCTTTTTGTGTGAGATTAGCAAGCTATACCTTGCTTTTCTTTATCAGTGGTTTCTCACCGCCTCCCAAAAATGTGTCAGTAAGTGAACTGGTTGCCTTTAGGTCCGAGTGTGTAATGCCCCATGAAGTACAGTGCTTTATCCAGGTTGAGTTTGAACCCAGTGCTTATGTGATACCATGGACACCAGAACAAGCAATTACTGAAGATGAACAACACGACATTGAGACAAGCCCTAGACACAAATACAAAGAAGAACAAGTTCATTCACACTGTGCCACTTAGCAAGACCGACTTAGCAAATCTTTGCCAGGTGGAAGGAAGCCCATGCAGACATGGGGAGGCCAGAGATCAAACCTGTGTCTTACACAGTGCTAACACTGTGCGCCCCCCCTAATGTTCTCAGTCGTAAAATATAGAACTGATTTTGAATCAATCCAGGTCTTTAATATTCACTGAACAGAATCAGACTGAAGAGCCATACATTCAGAATACTAGCAAGTGATTAATGCTATTCAGTATCAGAGAAAACAGAGCAAAAGGAAAAAACAGAAGCGCTCACACATACACACTTTACTCTCTTTGTCTCTCTCCATTTCGTCTCCTGTCTAAAATATTAATCTATCCCTCTTCTGTTCTCCTTTCCTCCTCCTCTTTATTTAAACGTTTAAGGGCCCGAAGATCACGAGCATCCAGTAGAGTTTTACGGCCTTGACCCTTACATACAGCGATTGTTCCAGATTCTCTGAATCTTTTGATGATGTTCTGCACGGTTGATGATGATAAGTTAAAAGTCTTTGCTATTTTACGCTGGGTAACACCATTCTGGTATTGCTGCACTATCTTTCTGCGTAACAATGGTGGAATTGGTGATCCTCTTACCATCTTGGCTTCTGAGAGACACTGACACTCTGAGAAGCTCTTTTTATACCCAATCATGTTGTCAATTGACCTAATTAGTGTTAATTGGTCTTCCAGCTGTTCGTTATATGCTCAATTTCCTTTTTCCAGCCACTTATTGCTACTTGTCCCAACTTTTTTGGGATTTGTTGACACATTTTGAAGCAACATATTTTTTCTTTTAAATGTTACATATACTCAGATTAAACTTTTGATATGTTATCTATGTTCTATTACTAATAATATATTGACATTTGCCGTCTCCACATCATTGCATTCAGTTTTTATTCACAATTTGTTTAGTGTCCCAACTTTTTTGGAATCCGGTTTGTAAGAGTGGAAGTCTGTTATTCGTGTCTGTCGGCCAATTATTGTAAGTGACTTTTTCCTTATTCTTTATAAAGTCACTTGCAAAAAAATTGGCCGTTGGGATTCAGGCGTATTTTGCTTATTTTGGTTCTTATTGTAGTAGTTTGCCTGTTATGTGCCAATTCGCTCCTTTTGGGCTTCTTTTTATAAGCCTGTTTGCTTGTTTCTCTCGTACGATCTGGCAACCATAGGTTGTGTGTACTTTGGCTTGCTATAATTGAGTACCAAATGTTCTGGTGATGTTAGGATGTTTTACTTAAGACCATGACACGACGCTCACACAGCTTTTAACTTTTCCAGCAGTGCAGCTCTTACCACCGAGCCACAGGATCTTAGACATTTAACTCCCAGCTGTTCCAAATTTAACAATCTAACACAATAATAAAAAAAAACAAACAGATTAGCTCCTACTAAAAGTTACATGATGAAAAACCTACTGTGAAAATGCAAGTCTTTGCAGATCGCTTTGGCATCGCAACCTCCGTTTCCCTCCAGGCAGCGATCTACTGGTGGCACCACTTTCTCAAAGCACTGGACTCCATTACCCACGTACCCCAAGAGACATTCGCACCGCCGCTCGTTCTGACGGGAGAATAGGAAAACTTCAGAAACTCGCAATAACTATTGATCCGCCGCAGCACCAATGGTTGAAGTTAAAAAATTTTTTTTTTTTTGTTTAGCTTTTTGCCCTCCGGTGGAGAGCCAACCGTTTTTTTGTTTATTTTTTTATGATTTAATTTTTTTCTTCCTTCCTTGTATTGATTCCACATAGTCCTCGAGAAATTGACAAGTGCTAAAAAATGAAGATTTTTTTTTTTTTCCTCCTTCCTCAGTAGATTCTTAAGTAGGGACATTCAAGGAACAAGCAATTAAGTCTGGCCTAATCTAGAAAACAAAAGACTACAGTAATATGAAAAGTCTAGGCAATGTTAATTATTTCTGTGCTGCAATCTGACCTGTGGATGTTTAAGAACATCACACAAGTGAAAACCATCAATCAAACTTGCTAAATAAAGCCAGAATGTCTAAAACGAAGGGTTAAAATCTCTTTAGTGCAGTGATATACAGTCATGTAAAAAAAATCAGGACACCCAATGAAAACCTGTATATTCTTTAACATATTTGGACATGTGGATATTTAATATCAAATTTACCAGTACTGAGATATCCAAGTAATATGACTAAACAATTAATCAATTAATTAACTATTGAAATTTCTGGTGAGGAATAAATTAGGACACCCTTATATATTGGGCCACTTAAAATAGTTAAGATCACACACAGGTGTATTATATCAGGTGCACATGATCAGAACATCGTTACCCAGCATGTTGAATGAGGCTTACCCTATTTAAACAGAAACTTAGTTTGGTGTGTCCCTAACTGTTGAAGTAAGAGTGAGCACCATGAGGAGATCCAAAGAGCTGCCTGACGCCCTCAGAAAGAAGATTGTGGCTGCTTATGAGTCTGGAAAGGGATTAAAAAGATCTCCAAAGATTTTAACATCAGCCATTCCACCATCCGGAAAATTGTTTACAAGTGTATGACATTCAAATCAACTGTGCCCAGGTCTGGCCGTCCAAGCAAGTTCACCCCCAGAGCAGACCGTAAGATGCTAAAAGAAGTCATGAAAAATTCTAAAATTTTATCACAGAACCTACAGCAGGCTTTAGCTACTGTCGATGTGAAAGTGCATGACTCAACTATCAGAAAGAGACTACACAAGTTTAATTTTCATGGGAGGTGTGCAAGGAGGAAACCTTTGCTCTCTAAGAAAAACATTAAGGCCAGACTGAAGTTTGCCAGAGAGAATGCAGACAAAGACCAGGACTTCTGGAATAATGTTCTTTGGACAGATGAGTCTAAAGTTGAATTATTTGGACACCAGAAAACAAGACATGTCTGGCGTAAACCAAATACAGCATTCCAAGAAAAGAACCTCATACCAACTGTGAAGCATGGAGGTGGAAGTGTCATGGTTTGGGGATGCTTTGCTGCAGCGGGACCTAGCCAGCTCACCATCATAGAACCCACCATGAATTCTGGTGTGTATCAGAGGGTGCTTGAGGAAAATGTGAAACCATCTGTAAAAAAAATTTAAGCTGAAGCAGAACTGGACCCTGCAACATGACAATGACCCAAAACATACCAGTAAATCCACCAAGGACTGGCTAAAAACTAAGAAGTGGAGAGTCCTGGAATGGTCAAGTCAAAGTCCAGATCTTAATCCAATTGAGATGCTGTGGAGTGATTTAAAACGGGCTGTACGTGCAAGATGCCCCTCAAACATCTTACAGCTGAAAGAATTTTGCATTGAGGAGTGGGGCAAACTTTCTTCAGATCGATGTCAGAGATTGGTAGGTGGCTACAAGAAGCGTCTCACTAAAGTTATTTCAGACAAATGGGGCAACACTAGTTTATTAGAGGGTAGGGTGTCCTAACTTTTTCCTCCATTATAATATGCATTTTTGTTCATAATGTTTGTTTCATGAGTAAAACAATGTTAATTTTTGGTTGTTTAGTTGCAATTAAATAACTTTCTTTTCGAGAAATAAAAAAAATAAAAATTTTGGACATTGATATGTGAACATTTCTTAGTAAAGAACTGACTCTTTAATGGGTTGTCCTAATTTTTATACATGACTGTACGCAGTAGACTTACTACTTTTGCATTTTCTCAAAGTGTCATATCCTTAGCGCTGTCCGATGACGAGATATAATAAAATGGTTAGAAAAATGTGAGGGGTGTACTTACTTTAGAGAGATATTGTATATAGTTATTGACAAAAAAAGCCAGAAATGTTTTATATTGCTTTGAAAGGTGGCATGCAGTTTTGTCTCAGGCAGATATGGAAATCATTACAGGTGTAGTCTGATTAGACTAAGCGGACCTAAAATTGCTTCCTCTGCTGCCCTAAAAAAAGAGGCTCAGAGGCTACTTTTGGGTCCCTCTGTCTGGGATCCGATGACAGTCGGGTTTGAGTACAGAGGACTTGTGGTAAGCGTTTCAATCCTGCCTTTGGTGTGCTCTGTCACACAAAGAGGATCTAATGGCCCAGGTACAACATCTATTGGCAAACAGGATACCATACTGCCCAATCGTATCTCGTCCTGTATCCAAACTACAGGCAGCATAATAAGGTACTAGAGCCTCCTTTCATTTGTTTCAACTTTTTACCAATTGTTATTATTTTTCGCTCTTATATTGTAATAATTTACATATATCATCATTGCATTAGTACATATATATTTTCAGCCGATTCCAACAACTCCTTGGTGACTTATTTTTCTTAACCATAAGTTTATATACAGTATGTACACCGTACTATGCAAAAACCTTTTCCGTAAGTTTAATTAATTACTGAACTTTGTAGCCCACAGTTAAAGACTGTTATCCATCTGTTTCTCTACATACTTGGTTCATCCCGTTTATTCTGACCCCACAGGACCAGCACAGTGCTGTGACAAGGTTGTGGGCTGGCTGTTTTATTTAGTGTTGCGCTAGTATTAGTGGGACAGACACAGAAGTGCTGCTGGGATTTTAAAACACTGAGCATTCACTTATATAACTTTGTTTTAAATAAAACATATATAACCTGAAATATATAGAATTCCTAAAAATGTTTGTACAGTAGTATACATAGTACTATGCAGTACTGTGTGTTTGTAGTATTGTTTTCATTTATTTTGGCTATTCTGTTTATTTGGTCTATTTTTTTTTTGCTTCACCTGCTTCACCATTAAGATAAAGTCAGAGACAGTAGCTCATCTGTTGTTGCCCAGATTGTGTTAGTCATCCTCTAATCCTTCATCAGTGCCCATAGAACAAATGGCTGGAAATTTCAGCCTAGCAGTGGCATTGATGTGGTTTACATTTACGCCCTTATCCATAGCGACTCCAATCCAAGCTATTTTGGGTTAAAGGCCTTGCTCAAGAATCCAACAGTGGCAGCTTGGCAGGGGTATGATTTGAACTTTGGACATTCTGGTCCATAGTTAGAAGCGTTGCTGTGTCTGATCCACTCATACCAGTACCACACACACTAACCCATCCCCATCATGTCGGTGTCACTTCAGAACTGAGAATGGCTCACCACATTAATAGGTCCTGATCTGTATTGGCCTGAACAGAGTAAAGAACAGAGTAAAGGAGACTAACAAAGTACAATGAGAAACAGATGGACTACAATCTGTAATTGTAAAACTACAAAGTGCAGTGACCTCTAAACGTAAGTAATAAAATAAGCAGAATATAAACTGAAAAATATAGAATTCTTAAAACTGTTGCACAGTAGTATACACAGTACTATACAGTACTCTGTGTGTGTGTGTATACTACTTCATTTTGTTTTAGTTTATTTTGTCTACTCTGTTTATTTGATCTATTTTCTATACCGTGCCTAATTGTTTTTCTCGTTCTGGTCTCGTTCATTCATACTGTGATGTCACATCTGGGTAAAAACTGATTTGACTGGTTTGGTGGCAGAAGAGGACATACTGTAGATGTTTAGGGAAGCTCTGAACATTTCAGAATCAATTATTAAAGACATTATAGTATGGATTTAAATAAGTATGGATTTCAGATCGGACCCTGAAATACATAGCATGTCTGAACATTGAACCTTGAACCTTGAACATTCCTGAAAGAGCACTCAGGTTATGTGTGCTCTTAAGTTCTTTCTCTGGATTTGGTATCACATTCGACCTTTAGACACTGCAAACAAGAGTGTGGCTGTCATGTGACAAACTGATTCAACAGGTTAAAATGGATGTTTTGAGTAATTAGTTTGTTTATGAGCTCACAATAAAAGCATAACATTAGCAGCAACATTCATATTGTTTCAGTTGTGTGTTCGGTTGAAGTGCACTGGAAACTAATATTTAAACTGATACATTTGGTAAAGAAACTGGTATCTTTGGCATTGGAAAGAGTAACAAGAACTGAAACATTTGGTGCTGGAATTGTACATTTGGCAGTGCTTGATATATTTTTATACTGAATCTGGTTCATTTGACAGTAGAAGAGACATACATTTGGTAGAGTAATTTGAAGCCATAATTTTGGACCTGGTACCACTGCTCACAAGTATTATAATATTTAATCATGAGATTTGTTGTTATTATTATTTTTGTGAGCAGTATATAAATGTTAACTTTGATACTGGAACTCGATACTGGTACTTTTGGCTTTAAATGGGTGAATTTGAGTAATTGGAAGTCTTAAAACTGAACTGGCACATTAGGTATTACAATTGGTAAACCTGGACTAGAATTGGTATGTCTAATACTGGAGAGACAAGTTTTAGTATTGGAATAAGCAAGTCTGATGCTGGAACTGGTACCTTTGGTCCTGGAACTGGAACTGAAACAATACTGTGCACAAAAATGAAGGGATATTTTAAAATGAAATATCATAATCAAATATAATAATGAAATATCTCCTAATGCTTGTGAGCAGTGTAGTATATTTAGTATAAAACTCATGCCTTTTGAGCAAGACTAACTTTGAAGTATTCTGGTAAATTGTTAATGGGTCTGGATTGGGGCTTATACTAAATTATCTCACTGTAAATGCAGAAATATATTTTTGAAATCCTTTTTTTTTTTCATTTCAGTTCTTATGTGTTTTGAGTGATGGAGCAGTGTGATGCCCAAATATAGTCATGTGGTCTTGGATGTTAGCTTAGCACAACATATCCATGCCCATAAGAAAACAATTTGGCTTCTAAATCAACATATTACACTCTCAATGATGGATTAAATCATATTTATACTATCGAATGAAATCAAAGAGCTTTTTAACACTTGCTCTGGATTTCATACTCCTGGAAAACTGAGACCAAGAACTGCTGCTAGTTTTAGTTTTTTTCTGATAAATTCTAATAGAGATAAAATATAAATCTAACATAAAACCTACTGTATATACTGTATAGGGTGGACTGGAGGAACCTGTCTTACCTGTGACTCCACATTGTTTTTCTATTCTTTTTCAGAATCATGACCTCTGCCGTTCCTCCGAAGAGGATGGTCTCCTCTGTTTTCATCACTCTGGCGTCTCCATACAGAGCCACAGTCACACCCACAGCCCAGATCACTCAGCACTCAGCTGTCCCCATCAGTCCCACTGGCACACAGAGGAAACCCTCCACTTCTTCTAGTCAGATGATGGCTTTGGGACGCAGCCTCTCTCCAGCTGAGGCTAGGCCAAATCCTCTGGAAGACTGTAAATCACATGCCAACGGCAAACCTGAAGCTTCACTCACTGCTACAGCCAGAGCCGGGAGAACCGGGCAGCTGAAAGCAGAGGAGAAAAGTCCTGGGAGTAAGGAAAATACATTGATTATACAGCACAGATAATGAAGAGATGGATGAATTCATTGTTGAGTGTATGGAAGATTTCGTCTGTGCCCCAGTGGATATGATTGTTAGATGAATGGATAAATAGATAGATGGCTGGTTATATGTATGGTTGGATGGATATACATATAGAAAGACTGAATATTGGAGGAGTTGGCTAGCTGGATAAAAGTGGGTCTACATGATTAGATGGAACAAACTAATTATGAATGGATTGTTGGATGAACTGTTGAATGGAAGTGTGGTTGTCTTGGTGGATGGTTGGACATAGATGAATGGATTGATGGCACCATTGATTATTGTCCATGCTATCCCAGCATGATTTCTTGCAACAGTTTTCTCATCATCTCTTCTAAATGTAAAGTATGTTGTGCCATCTGTTGGCGCTTATATAAATGTGTGTTTTTCATTTCAGAGTATCTCCCTCCTCCTCCTCCTCCTCCTCCTCCGTCTCCCCCCACTGCTTCTCTGCACTCGGACATCTATGATGTTGGAGTTGCACCATCACCGCCTCCCCCACCTGTATGTCCACCATCTGACCCCAAACAGGGACCGCTGGCCTCCAGACGTGAGGTAACAAACACACTAACAATCACCTAATATGATGACATTCATTTGAGTTTCACACAAATGAACTGTTTTTTGAGTTTTAACAGGCAGCAACAAAACATGAAAAGGTGACTTGGTTGGGGCTGCAGTAGATCAATAGTTGTTGCACAGAGAGTTTTCCTTCATCTCGTTCACTTTTGGACTACAGTCTGATGCAAGCATTTGGGCGCCTCATGTTATATCTCGTAAATGAAAGAAGCTGCATAACTTCTGCAGTAACAAGGTCAAGAATGACAAAATATGTTAAAATAAAACTTTGATCCAATGCGACATGTGCAAAACCCTGTTAACAAGACCTGAAGGTCTCTGACACACAGAGGCCCTCTTGCAAGGCAGAATCTCAGGAAGAGAAAGAAACTTGGACACAGCCTGATGGCAAGACTTCTTAGCAACTTGAAATGCAACTCAAATCAGGAAGGTGGTATATGAATCATTCCACACCAATTCAGATTTGAGGTCATTACTAAACTAACTGGTACCAGGATCCGAATGCATGCTCTGAATCCATCAGACAGACATCACCTCTCCAGAGGACGCATATAAACTGGGCTAGCACATTACTGTAAACGGAAGCTGCATACAGTGAGCTTCTTCTGTTCCTCAGGTCATGGGTGGGAATTTGTTCTCAGGTGTTGGTATCTTGATACAATATACAGGCACAATATTTACATTCCCTAAGCATAATGTACAAATAGACTAAAAAAGTAAAATAGAATTAATATGAATAATGTTTAAATGTTTATATATCTGTTTGTTGGGGGTGGGGCTTCTCATAGATTCCTGTCTCCAGTGGGCCCAGTGTGTGTGTGTTATGGCTGGGCCTGTGGTCACATGACACAGAATACCAGTTCTCTCCATGACTGCTTTATTGATTTTTGGCAGTGGCGGATGCTGGTCTTTCAAGGAGGGGAAGCTCAATTTCTCCCTACATCATAAAATGTGTCGGTTTATTTATACGTAAATTCTACCCTCCGTTCCTTTTCAAGAAAAAGATCTATGACCCTGTCGTACCAACAAGGGTTAGGGTCTTTTCCAGGGACTTGACTAGTGTCCTCTCAACTTATAACAGAATGAAAATA
>JAUZSV010457672.1:0-24647 GCA_034780495.1 Parotocinclus cesarpintoi | reverse complement strand
GATCACTTATTTTTTGACATTTTAGGGGAAGCTGAGCTTCCCTTGCAGTCTTAGAGCAATCGCCACTGATTTAGTGTATATATAACGTATTTTAAAAATCTTTACGAAAATAACCAAATAGTACTAGCTTATTTCTCTGTCTTATTATTAAGATACAAACAGAAAATGAAGGAAAATATGTACAAACAAATTCAATTTAATGAAAATGTTTTAAACAAAATGGCTTCTGCAGGCAAAATCCAGTATTTATTGTGACCTTCATTTTTTGAACTTTAGAAGAGACTGTCCTGACATTTTCTGAAGTAATCTTTTAATTTAATATATGCCTCTTTCAGCACTTTTAGGTGGAATTTTGGCGGTAATTTATTTATTTATGGGTCCAGTTGATCCCATACTAATAATATTTAGATCTGGACAATGTGGATTTGCTTCTGGTTTCCAATACTACATACATATTTCCTGTATTTTCTGGCTCAAATAAAGGGACTGGGTTATAGGATAATTATATATGGTCCTTACGCCATTTGTAAATCAACAAATTTAATAGTGGACTAGGACTAGAACTGTATATGCATAGATGTGGGGGAGGATGTTTTAAGGAGGGGGTTGGCCAATTATATAAATTAAACACACACTCACACACACACACACACACAAGCAAAGCAAAAGCCAACCCAAAGCCTAGACTACATAATGTAGTTCTTACCAACAAACCCACTTGCTCTATCCCAGCTGATATTACAGATACTGAATAAAGAATTAACAAATACTGCATAAATGCGGTATTTATCTGTGGCTGTATCCATAACAGCACCCTCTTTTTCACGCCACTGTATGAGGTCACTGCAAATTTTATGATTTTCTGTAGTTTTACTACTTGTAGGAACTACGCGTTTAAGTGACTTGGAACATTTTACAGGCAAATTTTCAGTGTAAATAACAAAGAGGATAAAGACCTTGATTAAATATTGATTACCAATTTAATATTTATTTTTTAATAAATCCATGTTTAGAAATCCATTCATTCATTTATTATCTTCCACTTACTCAACACGGGGAAGCAACTTTGGACCCAAGGGCAGGAACGACCCTAGACAGGCACCAATCCATCTTGGCCACACACCCACAAAGGGCCACTTTAGAGATATGAATTATCTCTAAATATGATTTGGTTCTAATCCATTAAGCAGAATGGTGTGCATCTGTATTAGAATCCATCAGAAACTGGAATTGAATTGCAGTCAAACGTAGATATTTCGATTTTAATAATTAATTTTTTTTTTTTTTTAACAATTTTAAAATTTTAATTTTAATTTTTAAAATCAATTTTTCTGAAGCTGTACACGAAGCAAACTTTCAAAAGCTGCATACATTTAATTTTACATTAAAACTTTTAAAATCAACTTTTCCGGAGCTGTACACGAGGCAAACTTTCAAAAACTGCACAGGATTAAAAGGTCCAACGAAACACTGATTTAAAAAGAAAAAAAAAAGCTTTGCTGAATGTCCGTCATCCTGTGTTGAGAATATTTTAAGCATTAATCATGCTTACAATAAATAACAAGTCTGTTTATACAAAGTGGAGTTAATTTCCCTGATCATCCTGATGCTCACCACGCTGATGTGGCCTTTCCTCCACTGATCCTCCTAAATTACAGATTGATGTTATATGATGGCTGGGGCTCAAGGCTCTGTGAGATTTAGAACTTTGTCCTGGATGAAGGACAGGGTAGGAGTGGAATTAAAATGCAAAGCAGGATATAGCCGTGTTCTTGTGAGCTGCCCTGTGAGAAGCTTGTTTACTGTACATACAGCGTTACTTCAATATTTCTTTCAATTATTTTAAAGGGTTTGGCATCAATAAGTTAGTCAATAAGACATGAACTTAAGACTGATTAAAAACACAAATTTTTGGTTTTAATATTTTAGTGCTGAATGAATAAACAACGGATTACATTCAGATCAGCCAGTATATCATTACAAAGAATAACACCAGAGTTGATTTGGATCCAAACCTAATCAGTTCGTTCATCTCAGCGGAGAACTGGATTTCAGCTTTATATCTGCCTTGCTGTATTTATCCAAGCTAGGCACTGCGACCTATGTGGATGTGTTGTTTGGTAAATTGCCTGTTAATTCCATATTATTGTGCCAATATCAATGAGCCGATACATTAGTAGCTTTTCATTCCGAGCAACTTGCAGCGCTTTCAGAATGCTGAAAGAAACGGGAGGGTGAGGGACGAGAGACATTTGGGGGCAGTAATGTCAACATTACCTACATAATCACCCTAATACTCGCCACTGATCATAATCACTATGATTTGTGCTCCCACATTTTGCATCTCAATCTTATAAAATATGACCGAAGGCGAGGTTCACAGAAGCGCTGAACGGTGCCCGGGGGGTGTGTGTGTGTAGGGGGGGTATTTGAAAGCAGGCTGCCCCTGCCAAGAATGGAAGTGAACAAGCTGTGCTAGGACAGGGTCTTCCGATCACTGCATTAATCAGCTGTATGAGGCTATAGTCATAAATCTGAATGACTGTACAAAAAGATTTTGTAACAGGGATTGCACTGACATGTATTGCATTCCCAGTACAAAGTTCAACACACAGTTTTATGTTTTATAGTACAGATCATACAATTCTAGGGACTACATTTGGGAGGGATTACCCCCATGGAGTTCCCTTGAGAACTACATTTGTTTCAGGGCTTTTTGTTTGTTTGTTCGTTTTAAATTTCACCTCCAGTAGAAGTGTGATGCTGTATGTGATGATGTACTCCACGGAAATTTTAGTAAAGCCTAGACTTCCATGTCTGTTCATTTGTTTGTATTTTTCCCCTTTTCACCAGAATATCCGCTAACAGCAGCCTGTGTTCTGCATTCAGTTTGCATTTTCCTTTCCGTATTTTCCTATACTTAACCTTTTTAGGACCTTTTTAGAGTACTACAAATGTACAAATAAAAACAAACATGACAAACGCAGCAGAGATCTGCACTGAGCGAGAGCTATTGTGAATCTCACTGTGTACTGAATCATGAATGCAAGTAAGCAAGTAGCACGAAACCAAGAGGAATCAAATTATTATCGACAAAATTGAATTAACATCTGGGCCACCCATGGAAGATGGGTCCCCTGTTGAGTCTTGGTCCTCCCGAGATTTCTTCCGACCACTTTCAGGGAGTTTTTCCTTTTCACTGTCACCCTAGGCTTGCTTAACTTGGGATTGACCTTTTTTAGATAATGTAATAGCAAAGCCGCTTTGAGACGATACTCCATTGTAAAAAGCGCTAAATAAATCAAATTGAATTGAATTCCAAATATGCCGAGAGCCATATTTGACAAGTTCCAAGGTGGTCGAGAACTGAGGTACTTCTGTATATGACCTCTATAGGGCACTTGTATCTGGACCAAACTCCGTACTCTTATGTCTGGACCAATCACCACATGCTTATCTTACTCAGGGTTTCTTTGCACTGAGAAAAATAACCTTCCCTTGAAAGAACAAGATAAAAGTTCCACCGGTGCGAAATCACCTAATGCTCTGGACTATTGACCAGAAAGTTGAAATGGGACAGCACATTATTAAGCAAGGCTCTTCCCAGCAAGACGTTTAACCCTCTACTGCTCAATTGTAGCTCAATAGTAAATCAGTCCAAGGTTAGGATCGAACCGGCAAGCTGCAGTAAATGTAAATGTCAAGATGCCCATAGATTTGCAAAGGGATGTTCAACAAGCACATGGTTGGGTGTCCACATATTTTTGGCCATGCAGTAAACCCTTTTTTATCAAACCCTATTTTTTCCGGCCCGCCCATAAAAAGCACTTGGCTGGAAGTACGAACAGCGTGTGTGAAGTTAATGTGAGTGCAATATGGTGAGAGGGGCACGGTAGTGTTTTACAGTTTTGGACTGAGCCCAAAGCTCTAAAACTGTGGCGTGGAAGCCAACACAAGCTCAGCATTACGAATAGTCCCACTGGGTTATCATATCTATCTAAGTAATTTTTTTGTGAAAGTAAATGAAATGTAAAATCATAAGGATCCACTGTCAGCAGTCTCACTCATAGACTGGTGTTTATGTAGGATCTCCCAAAAATGAATGCAATCTAAAAACGTTGCAGCCGAGTGCCTGGGATTCTGAAGTGTGCACGCGAAGTCCTTTCAAACACCCATGAAATTGCTCTTCATTTACATATTGAAAATGCAAACCAACTGCTGACTTGATGGCCCTAATTTCAGTCTGCACGCCATAACACAGGCTGTTTGTTTCCTCTTAAGATGCTGTCGGAAACATTTAGGGAGCGTAAGAGATTTGAATCTGGACTGTTGCTTGAGATCTCCACAGCGTGCTTCTGGTACGTGGCTCGTCAGGGATTCTTCTGTCTCCCGTGCAGCCTGCAATTCCACATCATTATGAGCAGGTGCTCTGCGCTCACCAGCAGTGTGTCATTGTCAGATGGGGGAAAAAAAACATACTGTGCTTGTGGGCTCTGGTCTGTAAAAGCAGCTTGTGGGTGTGTTAGCACATGTTTGAGCATCGGATATTTAAAAACAAACCTGTAATAGCAACTGGTGTTTGTGAATTCCTTTTAAGGGGTATAGGAGCAGCGTCAGAACAAACACTGTATGGACAAAAGTATTGGGACACCTCTACGTTGGACCTACAGGAGCTTTTAGGGCATTGAGTTCTAAATCTATGGGATAAAATATGAAATTGGTTGCCCTTTGCAGCTATTGGAGCTTCTACTTTTCCTACATGGCTTCCTATAACATTTACCTTGCCATGTGGGATATGAACCAGGGAGGCTTAGCATTGTGAAAGTGGGTCATCCTCAATATGTTAATTTGCCTTGCCACTGTTACCCTAGTAACACTGCTTGCTCATTGGGGCTGTGAACCTAGATGTTTGTGGAGCTGCTCTGATGAAATTGGCTATTGTGCTCTGTAAGTAAATTAGACTTTTACAAATCACAGAAAGTAACACAGATATCAGTTTTTACTAAAACATAATTCGGCTACACAATAGATGTTTTGTACATGTTGTTTGGGGGCTTTGTGCCTTAGGCTCTGTTGCGTCCTTGAGCAAGGTCCTCAACCCTTAGCCGCAATTAAAACATTTGACTCAAAGCTAGCTCTCTAGAGCTGTGAGGCGACAATATAAACACACCCAAAATGCCCATCTAAACGCATGGGTATTGGTGTCACGTTTGTCCCTCCTTCCAAGCTTCTAAGAAGGCTTTGCACAAATAAAGTCAGCAACAGATGTTGTCTCACAGTTGGTATTCCAATTCATCTCAAAAGGGCACATTTACATGAACATTTAGTCATTTAGCAGACCCCCCCTTATCCAGGGTGATATAAAGAATGCTGCAAAAGTCTTAGGTCACCACTAAATTAGATATGGCATTGATGAAAATACAGGACTCTGGTATGTTGCATTCAGAAAATCAGACAAAAACTACTTTCATAGGCAACAGGGTTAGGGACAGGTCTGGTATTGTGGCCTCTCTTTTGAGCAATAACAGCATCTGGAAGCTTCATCGGGATGCCAAGTTGCCTGCAGTCTTAAGAAGCTTGACCAGTATTTGTCTTTATGGAGGGGTAGCAACCAAGGAACTACTTTTTTTTTGGAAGGGGAACAGGGCGAAAAGGAAGAGATATGCTAAAGCTCACACCGATCCCACTGAATCAGTGGAAAGGGGGGTTATGGAATAATAGCGCCATGTATGAACTTTTTGGGTCCAATATTGTATATTTGGTCATTATATTATTGCTAATGATCCATCTATCTCAATGGACTTGCTCCATCTCGACGGCTCTATGTTTTATATTATGATGGCTGAAATAATTGAAATAATAAGAATGGGGTGTGTACATACTTTCGCTCCTATTGTGTGTTTGTAGGCGCACAGCTCGTAAACCTGTTCAAAAGCTTGTTCGTCGGCGCGCGCCGCGCGGAGGAGCTCACAGCCTGTTTCTGAAAAGCACTCCGAGCAAAATACGCACATATAAACTGCTTCGTTGTTGAGGTGGAAATACAAAGATCACTCAATTGTTCAATTCACATTTAAAAGCGAGCTCGGATGCAGCGTGTGCGCGCACTGCTCTTGGCTGGGGTGCTGAAGGTGTTTCAGCACCGGGAGCTGTCCGCGCTTTTTTACTGCAAGTCTGTTCTTTGTATGTAAAGATAAATGTTTAGACAGAAGGACTGACAGTAGGATCAGGGATGAAACAAGAATATTTAGCACCCCGACGTTGGTTCTTTGTTTACGCATTTACGCTTTGAGCGCGCCGTCACAGCACACAAAGAACTCTCTCCCAAACGAGGAGCTTTTACTTCATTTATACTACCTCTCCCCTGGCGGAATGTACCACGTTTGGGCACAGAGAGAGTCCGTCCGATCTGGGAAGCAACCCTCCGCATCACGAAACCCCCAAAAAACCTACAACACACCGTTTCTCCATATTACCTCGATTTCTATTATTCCTTTCTAATACCAGGGCGCGTTTCTGGAGCGTTCTGGAGTCATCCGTGGATGTTGGACGGTTCAGCCCTCCTCCCCGTGCACGTTTGGTGTGCTCCTGCGCGTTTAAACCGAGAGGACACCCGTAGCGAGTTCCCGACGCGCAATAAAAAATAAATAAATAAATCATAAAAGAGTCGCCAGAAGCAGGCGAGAGAGGACAGGAGGTGTAAATACGGGGCGGACAGCGAAGTCTCGCAGCACGGCGCATCCAGAGGAGAGAGGCGCGCGCGAACGCCGGTGGACAGCCGTCTTTTTTTTTCTCCATATTCAGAGTGTGGTCTAGATTTGTACAATCGGGACCTGCGCGTGCCGTCCCGCCACCCACCCGCGCACTTTAGGAGGACTCACCGGGAGCGACCGCCGCTTCTTCTTTTTTTTTCTTTTTCTTTTTGTTCCCCTTTTTTCCCACCGTGATCAAGCCACCGCCGGCCGGTGACCATGACAACTTTAGCCAACGGACAGGCGGACGGACCGGCGCATGCATCCACCGGCGCCAACGGGCTCGTGAACGGAATAAGCCACGGCCACGGCGCTCCTGGCTGCGCCACCATTCCCATGAAGGACCACGACGCCATCAAGCTGTTCGTCGGCCAGATCCCGCGCAACCTGGACGAGAAGGACCTGCGGCCGCTCTTCGAGGAGTTCGGCAAGATCTACGAGCTCACCGTGCTGAAGGACCGCTTCACGGGCATGCACAAAGGTAAGAGGGTGCGCATCTTAAGGGTGCGAGGCGGTCACGGATGTGAATAAGGATCACAACTTTTAATAGATCAACTATCAATGAATTTGTCCATTGCTGAAGATGTTTGGATTAGTTTTCTGTTCAGAGCTGGACAGTGTGTGTGAGGGCGTGGGTGCAGGGGATAGCTTGTGGGGTAGGATATGCTTTTAGAACTATTTTGCACGGTTATCACTTTAAATAAAGTACATCAAGTACATGAAGATCATTCATGATCAAACTCCTATTCATGTCAGGCATGTATTCAGGTTTAGACAAGAATTGTACAGGTGCAGTATTAATAACACTTATAAGGAGCAACCCCAGGAGCAGGATCCCCACCTTTCAGGTAAAGATACAAGCTGGAGGGTCAAACGGTGCACTCAAGTCACGAGTAGCCTCTATTTAAAGGATGTCCTGTTGACCAAAAATTGCATTCCGGCTTTTAACGGCTTCTCCGGCACACCAGTTGATCTCTCACCTCCCCTGCTTGAGCACCGTGTGACACTGGTGGCTTGTTTGTGCTAGAGTCCTAATTATCACCGGTGCAGGATACCCATGGTGTGATCAGGGAGATGTATGCGTGAAAGCTTGAGTCAGGCGTGTGCTGGAAAGGCTCCCCACATCCCAGCCCCATGGGTACCATTATTTTCCAACTTGGTCTAATTGATCTATAGGACAATGCCTGACTTGGGGGTCATATTATTCACACCTAATAGAGCCATCTGGTCCCGGGAGAGAAGGGAATGTGTGACTCAAGGAAGGGGGATCCTACCCTGTGCTAAACAAAGAGATGGACTGATGGCATTAAATATATAAAGCAGCATAACGGATGCTCATGAGCACAGCCCGTGGAAGAGGAGGAGGGGATGCTGATCTTTTATTAATAGCGCAACTGTAGTAGTGACTCCCAGTCCGGCGGTTAATCATGTTGGCCATGAAATGCAGTTCGTCCAGGCAGGCTGATTCGAGGAATTGGCTACTTCCTGGGATGTATGGCCTCCTCCAATTCTAGGAGAAACCTGCTATTATTACTGCCCTATCCTGTTGAGGATTTTCACCTGTTGGGTTTGCTCTGCTCTTCATCGTGCCCTTTTTCTTTAGCACCTTCTCATTTTTAATTATACACCTCCACCACCACTCTATGTTTACAAGGATGGGCATGTGAAATGAACTACAGTGAAATTGCCTTTATCCACAACTGGCCAGGTTTTAAATTTGAGAGGTTGGTGTTAACAATTAGGGACTAATATCAAATTTGGCGAATTAGGCAAACAGGTTTGGTCTTGCCCTAAAACTAGCGTCGACGCCTCGTTTGTGGTGCTTATTTGTTGACTCACCAACTCATTCAGCTGTTTTTAAAGATCTGTTGGATGTTATAGCTGAAGCAAGTACCTTTTGGGGATTTGGAGACCCCTCTGGTAAAATTGTGGTATTGCAAGCAACTTGTGGTAGATCATGTAAGATAAACTTAGATCTATAGATACATAGATTAATAAAATATGGACCCAAAGGGGAGCATATTGGAACGTGCATTACTCCTTTTTTTGGGTGTGGCACATTTGCAACGTTTCGATTTAATTGTATTAAAATCATAATAAGCAATAGCAAAGTCAATAAATTAATCAGTGAGCCCTGTATGCGGGGCTGATATGGTGGGTTGTCAGCAATTTACTCAGCAATTTATTAAGCTGTGTCAGATATTATAGCTGCTAAATGGACTTTTTGGGTAGGGGAGCCCCCTCTGATGGAAATATGGCATTACAACGAATTGTAGCATAAATATTAGGTATTATATATGAATATTTTATTGGCCCACAATTTTAGTTAACATTTCTTTGCAAATTTCTTATTGCAAGAAATTATAGGAAGGTTTAGTTAAGTTCCTACATAATTTGTTTCTGTGTAAAGTGGCATCACTGTTATTAAGCTTTGACATCAGAGCCATTCAGTATAATGTGCTGATCTTTTGACTTGCCAGTCCACTAGGCTATTTGTTATCCTGTGTTTGACATTAAAGCTGAGGTATGTAACTTTTAGGGATTTATGGAGCCCTCTGGTAGAAATATGATATTGCAAGTAACTGGCAGAAGTGGATTAATCTCATGATCACTGGCACAAGGAGTATTTGAGTAGAGCATAACGTTGTGGCATCAATCCATGGCTTTTATTTGTTTTCTCTAGCCTCTTACTTCTGCTATACTGAAGTTTTACAGAACGTCGTATATAGTACTGTACAATTGTCTCAGGCTACCGTTAGATTTGCTGTTTTAGCAATGAAGTTATGACCATATATAGGGCCCTATGAAATCTCAATTTTCTCATTTCTTATTTTTTATGATTTTATTTTTATTTTTTTAACATGGTCTTTTTTGAGAAAACAACCACAATTAAACAAACAAACAAGAAAACAATAGCAAAATTTAGCCACATCATGAATGAAAGTTGAAAGAAGAAACTAATAAGTACAGGTTCATTTTTACAGTACTATACAATTAAGTGCAATTTAAAACTTAAATCATTCAAATACAACGTAACTAACAACCCTTTAGTAATGCCCTTAAATCGCTGCAGTTAAGACTGGAGATTCCTCTGAAAACACAAAATCTATGCCTTCCACATCATCAACATGTGTCAGCACCGGTCTCATAATCCGCTTTGAAAGTTCCTGCACATTAACTGAATTCGGAATTAGTGAGATTACTGTCTTTATGAAGTAGGGGTGGGCAAAATGACAATATTTAATGGAATCATGATATACTTTGTTATCATGATGTTTCAGAGTATATAAAGAATACTGTCAGTGCTTAAAGAATACTGACCAAATGCATGCATTTAAAATGGAATCATGCTAAAAATCGTTCTTAATACTGAATGTTTTTAACTCCTTATTTTCGCGAGTCCGTCTGTATTCTCTGCATGGTGAAATCATAGGGCCCTACAGCTACAGCATGTTGTCGACCCAGAAATTTCAAACTTAGATTCATCACTCCATAACGAACCCACTGATCTTTATTCATACTCATACAGCTGCTCATCCCAAGTAGGCTGCGTATCCAGCTAAACAAAGATGTACTGGATAATGAGAGTATTAAATATAGAAAACGGCAGAAAGGCAGGTTATAAGCAGAACGAGTGCAGAGGAAGGAGGGAACTAATCTTTTATTGATATTGCAACTGTGGTAGTGGCTCCCAGGCTGGAGGTTAATCACATCAGACCATGAACTATGGGTGTCCTGATGCTGGGAATTATCTCCTTTCAGAAATGTATGGCCTTCCCATACTTACAGTTTTTTCCACCGTTCATGCTGACTGTCTCTCGGTGCTTCCAGTTGCATCACCTGTTTGGTTTCTAAACCGTGTTGGCTCTTACGTTCGCAAGAACCTTCGTCTCGGGCATTTCTCTAGCACGGCTCGGTTTGATCACCCGGCGTTGCTCACTTTATTTTGCATCTCATCAATCTTTCATCCACCTATTCCCTGCATGGGAGCCGTCATGCCTCACGTCCAAGACAGTCCTTTCATCTGTTTATTCCGTCTCACATCTCTCCGGTTTTAAAATTGCATTCTAAGCTGAGAAATCGAGCAGGCCTCTCACTCCCTGTAGACCTGTAAACAGCAGCCGGATAATGGAAATGGCACAACCTCAAGATAAATAGGCTTTCCACTGCCTAAACGGCAAATATTAGCAGCTCGGAAATGGGCGCCCCCTGACAGGACGGGATTGTTTGGATTCTCGCGTTGACAGGCCTGACTTTTGGCAAGCCACTCGCACTTTGAAGGCGTTCGATCCAGAGAGAAAACAAGGTGTCCGGCTCTTCAATTAACGCCAGCCTGCGCTCTGAGTAGATTTTATCAGAGAGCAAACAGCGCGGCTTTGTGCAATGATCCCGAGGCCGGCGCTGACGCAAAAGTGGGGCAGTGACGTTGAGCGTGGGTGGAGTGGGGGTATGTCAGTGCCTATAATAAAACATGTACGAGCCTTTCATTTCACACTGCACTTGCTGAATTCACACAATCTATTTTTGAGAGTTGTTGTTATGCTTCGGCCACGTTTGAGAACAGGATTGATGGCGAGGCAGGCATAGATTTGATTTTACTGCACACAACAACATCTTAATGGCCCATATTCCTCTTCTTGATCTGACTCCTTTTGCGTCAGCGGCCGCCCGACGCTGTGATGTCATTATGGGTGAGTCAGCCAAAGACGAGCTGGCTGATTGCGTACTTTACTTGCTAGTACAAGAAGTCAAACAGTAATGATAGTTAAACTTCTTATAACAAGTTTTGGCCTGTTAAATAATTTTTATATTTAAGTACAAGGCTCTCGATTATGGTATTTTTTATTATTTAATGCTGCAAGAAAGGCCCATTATCACTTGACTGCTTGCAATACGAGCATGGTGAAGCAAAACTGGATCTACTTTTGAAGACCAAGAAGGTCCAGGGTTCAAATCCCAAATCTGCCAAGCTGACACTGTTGGGTCCTTGTCATTGAGCCACTTGTCAGTGGCCCTTAAGCCACTTGACACTTGCCACCGCAATTTGTAAGCCCACAACCATGGAGACTAAGGTTCAAGTCCCAGTGGTTCCTTCCAACCAGGTCTTACATGGCACAGGCATGATTGGTGTGGGACTGTGGTGCTCTAGCAGTGGAGGTACTGGACTATGGAGCAGAATTTCCATTGTTCAAATCCTATCTCTGCCTCCACCATTGGGTCCTTGAGCAACGCCCTTAACCCACAATTGCTTGTTGTGCCAGTCGCCTGCTAAATGACTTAAAAAGTCATGGAATGGAGGGACAGAAGGTCAGTAGTTCGGATCATTTCAGATGGAGCCTCCATTGGCTACCAAGATAGACTCCAGACTCCAACCTTCCATGACCATAACCAAGATAAACAGGGTTAAAAAACGTGGAGAAACTCAGGGAAGTCTGGTTCATTCATCATTGGGATGCATTTCCTTCAAGTTTTTATACTTCCACTATTGACTACACAATGTGCTCCGGTATGTTAGTGCTTAAGGAGCGCCAGGTCATTTAAATCGGCTGTTATGTACTTCAATAAAAATGTATTGACATTTAAAACACTTAAAGCCTAAAATGTTATATAAGAAACAACACAGGCTGTATATTGCATTATAAATGTGTTTACAGTAAAGGCTCTACAAAGTTGGTTGTAAATCACCAGTTGACCTTTAAAAGCCTGTAAAGAAAGTTTATAGTACTTACTGTATTACGTACTGTGGCAAAATTTTATTCAGGCTTAAGTCAATTAAAAAGGTTCCTTCATTTGAAGCCAATACATATGTGATACACTGTAGCAAAAGTACACTATATAGGCAAAAGTTAATGAACACCCAAAATGACATCCAATAAACATAGGAGTCGCAGCTACAACAGTTTTTAATCCTCTGAGAAGGCTTTCCAGTACATTTTGTAACATGATAGTGTGGTTGGGCAATATGCCCAGGCTCTGTGTTGGTATTCCAGTGCATATCAAATGTGCTCATGGAGTTAATGCAAACCAGCATCAGAATTTGAATGATTTATTCATTTCTGGACACTGTTTTAAGAAGGGCAAGGAAGAAAGCAAGAATACATGGTGCCAGTAAAAGTTCCCTACCAAGGTGGTGGCCAAACCCACTATATATATAGCCATATGGTGAACACAATATGTGGGAAAAATAATATTCAAAAAATAATCCAAAGCCAATGAGAATGAGACGGACTAAGACGGGATCTCGTTGGATCTGTGTTTAAACGGGCGCCTCGGTTCCACTGCGATTTCATTTGGCAGCCCAGCGTGACTCAGCAGTGCTAATAGAGCGCATTTGTCCTGGTCACTCGCAGGTGCGGCAAGTAGTTCAGAATAAACATCTCGGTCCTTTTTAGCCAGACTTCTGCACAGTCTCTCCCCGGTGTGTGCTGAGACTGCAAGTGAATGTGCAGGGAACTTCTTTAGACCAGGATTAGACCGTGAAATACAGTCATCCGGGAATGGATGTTTGCAGAAGACCAGGTGATGTGGTAATATGATGAGCTCGTACAGAACTGTGCGAAGTCGTGGGCCACCATTAGATTAGATTAGATGTACCATTGTTTAAGCAATGATATAATGAAAATATATCAATATTTCTCAGTTTCTTTCTTTATAAGAACACCAGAAAAATACAGGATGTTTTTATGCAATATTGGAATACTGAAAAATGTAAAGAGAGCTTCTATAGGTAGAAGGTTCATTCAAGTATTTAGTGGTACCTCCCATTACACTTGAGCAATAGCATTATGGGGTAGCTTCATTGGGGAGCCAAATTAAAACCTTTTACAGTCCAGGAATGTTTTTTGTTGTAAGGAGAGTAATGTGTAAAGGGCAAGATATGCTAAACTCGCAGTATATGAATGAAGATCCGTGGAATTTTGAGTCCTTTATATGTTATATGTGGTCATTATTCAATTGCTTAAACAACAAATCTAATGCTGGCCTAAGACCAAGGTGTGTTTTTTTAGACATCATAATGGCAGGTAGCATGATGTATTGCATAAAAGCATGTGTTTCCAACGTCATATCTGGTCATGCCATATTCATTATAAAAGTCTGTATTTATGACGTCATATTGTCAGGTTACATTAAAAAGTTTAAAAAAGCACATAAGGTCAGATCACATCAGAATATGCGTTTAAAAAACATGCATTTATGACATCCAGAATATCAGGTAATGTCATAATAAGGTCAGACTATATCATAATGTGCTTTTAACAGCAAACATTTATGACATTATCATATAACGTAATGTTGTAAAACCTTAAAGCTTTTCATTATATGTTTAATGACTTCCAGATGCCAGATTACATTATAATATGGTTTATGTTTTATGACATCAATATATCGGGTTATATCCGAGTACATGTATACAAGCACGTGTTTATGACATACCTCAGGTAACTTTATACTTTATTTATGAATTTATATTTAGACACTGATTGAGTTTACATAAACTTAATAATCCGATCATTGTCAGATTTCCGCAGTTTTCTTCTTCATTGACTGTGGTTGGCTTTTTCATGATGGAACTGGCAAGCCTGGAATTAAATTCGCCATAAACTTAAACGCATCAAAAAACTCAAAAAAGACTCAGCCCAAAAGAAGAATTTGATTATTTAATTATTCAAGTTTTAAAGTTTATGTGACATATTTCTGTGAGATCATTGACTGGATGCAAAGTAGAAACCTGAGTCATGGTAACCTTCCCATTTCCCATTATCTGATTGCTCAAGTCCTTGCTCATCGGATTGTTGACAAAATCCCATTTTCTGCAGTTATCGTATTATTAAGTTCATGTAAACACAGTGATTAGAGCACAAATCTAACGGCGGCCTAAGAATTTTGCACAGTTCTTTGTACATGTAATCAGTTGCTTCTCGTTATTGGTGGTTGACCGATACGGCTTTTGTAATGGCCGATGCTCAAATTTAGAGAGCAAAGTAAACGATGGTTTATATACTGTATGATGCCAATAAAACAGAAAATAAAGAATAAATGAGACACTTAAATGAATATTCTAACTATAAATGCACTGTTTGCACTCCTGTATTTTTTATAAATAAATCAAAGTAAATAAAACGTTTTATTGCACTTAATATGTATGACCAGCTTCTTCTTCATATGTAAATACTTAAACATAAAGAGTGTTAGAATACTGCACATGGTAGCTTTTTTTTTTTAACCACTGCCCTTCAAAAGCAGCAAGCTTTTCATGTTTCTATAAATGGTCCCTCCCTTTCTGAACGTTCTCTCAGGTTCTCTTTGTTTTGAGTCTTTTACTAGTATTAGTATATGAGCTGCAAGTTGTAATAATTTAAAATAACATTTCAAACTATAAAAACAAACTATTTTTATTACTTCAAAATGGCACAAATTTAATTAAATATTATATTATATTATATATATTATATTATTATATATAATTAAAACAAAATTAATTTTGGTCTCCCAATATTCACTATAACAAGTAACTCTTGAACCATTATTGTAGCAATGCACCAATCCTGTACTGGGTAACTGCTCTGGTACTGGCATTTGGGCAGATCCAATACACACCACTGATCTTCCATGTGAGCATAGCAACAGGCTTTGTGATACCCGGCAACCGACGCAACTCTCCAATTAAGATGTCAATATGTAATCTGATCCAGTACGGCAGGAGTAAAGATTTGTGAATCCTTAACTTTGTGCACAGATCTCCATGATACAAGTTTTACAGTTCTCGTTCGGTTTTCTAACCCCTTTAGCAGGACTAAATTGTAATGCGTCGTAATATATGGCTTAATATTAAATAAAATGAGATTAGCATGCCGTCAAAGCGTACGATAAGCTCGTCCTTGGCAGAGAGAGAAAAAAGAGGGGTGTTGTTCTGCTGCAGCTCGCTGTTAATTCAGCTCGCATCGCGGCTCCAGGATTTCACAGCTCTTGCATCATCTGCGCACACAGCGCTTCTCATTTTTTACGGTCTGGATCCTCCTGAATCGCCCTTCACCGATCCCCTTTATCACCGGCATCCACGGGACGTGATCAATGCTGAGCGTTTTGTTTACGAGGGACGCAACATGTGTCGACGCCGAGGTCGTGGCCGGACCTGCTGTCTACCGGGTGCCACGGGGCAGGGTGATGAATAAGGAACGCCCCGCGAACACATATGTAAATAAGCAGCTCAGGCTCGTTATTCAGCCGGGCCGTAGGGAAGGTGGCAGCGCAGCTTTTGTCCATTACTGTATTAACGGATTGCTGTTGGGGGGGGGTCGACCATCAGGTGGGATGATACTTACTCACCCTGAGTGATGACTAGGCGTTCGCAGAGAGGTAGTGGTGGTAGAGGAGCGAGGTCCGTCTCCCAGTGCTGACCTTCCCGTGGCCCTTATTAAATGCTGAGGCCCAGGAGTGGCAACCAAAGTGGGTCAGAAAGAAAGCTTTCCTTCTTACCTGGGGGCGATGACCTGGAAAAAGCAATTCCCATTGCTTTTTATTGTCCCACTTCGATTGCATGCAGAGGTGTTGGATTAAGCCAGGGATAATTCTTAATCCAACACCCCTTGATATCTGATAAAGCCCTTTCAGGAAATTGCATGTCAGCCAAAGAAGTGGGTCGTATCAGATCAACCCTGGCGTTTAAAAATAACCGCCGGTACACCAAGGCCCTGTGTCGGGACTAGCCAAAAATATGCAAATGCCCTGCGCTGCTGAAACGCACACCGCAGGTATCCCTTGCAATTCCTTCACCCTGAAAGATTTATGTTTCGCTTAGCAGCTGCGTCGCACGCTCATATATTTCAAATAGGAAAGCAACTCTGGAGAGCAAAGCCAGACTCACCATAAAACTTTTAGCATTTTCTTCTCTTGCAAAAGAGCCCCAAGGCCTGCCTTTACTCTGACCGTGTTCCTTCTGTATCGCCATTTTGATTCACCTCTGTTGTGCCAAGAATCGGAATACATTCCGAGAAATAAATAGCTTGGGTTTTCAGGCCAGTTGCATCATCTGTTCTGAAGCGCTGTGCTGCATTTTAAATATTTCTAAAACGCCAAGATGAGTGAGCACACAGCTCGCTTTGACACCCTCACTCGTACTTTAAATACCTATTTGCCACCGTTTAAGTCAAGTAAAGTCAAATCAAGTCACATTTATTGACAGGGTACCTTTTAACGACAGAACAACATCTCAAAGCAGATTTAAAAACACGTTAGAAGAATGAGCAATGAATAAAGTCTGGGACAAGAAATTTCAAAGCTTGAATGCTACATTCCAGAACAGAGAGTAGTTTTTTGTCAGGGGATCTAAGAAGTTGTAGATCTGAATGAATGCCACAAGATACACGGGGCTAAACCATGAAGGACTTCAGGTATGCACCTTTTAACGACTACATTCAGTTTTGTAAAACTGGCCTTTGACCAGACATGATCACATACTCTTTATTATTTGATTATATCTGTATAATATACATATAAAGGATATTTCCACAAAATAAATCGTAAATTATATGTAAATTCATCAGAGATACCGCTAAAACATGGAGGAACATACCTCACTGGCTGCACACAACTAAGAGGAAATGAGTCTACTTAAGGAAATGCTAAATTCCAGAACAGACAATGCAGAAGTGATCAGCACTTCTAGTTGTGTAAGTTACGTAAGTGAACATTGCCACTGCATTTTAGAAAAACTAACTGCATTACACTAGGCTGCTTAATTTAAAATATCCTTATGCAAAACATTTATATTAGGGGTTATATTCATCACAGAATTCACAGGACAAGGATAAACCTCTAGTGTTTAAATTCATTATAAAGCAAAAAATATTTTTGGGAGTAAAATGTATTATGGTGGGCATGAAAAAGTGTGAAAAAGATTTTTTTAAGTGATTTATAACGTTACAATTTTTACATAATTATCTAACTACACTGCTCACAAAAATTATGGTATATTTCCATCCATCCATCCATCCATTATCTTTCACTTAATTCACACGGGGTAAAATTTCCCAACTTTGTGTAAAACACAACTGTATTTTTTACTTCAATGCTTCCTTTTTCTTTTGTTTTAATTCTATGCAATTTTACTTAAAAAAAGACAGTTTCTTTGGTCTTGAGCTCTCTTAAACATTAAAAACATAGAGCACATGTTACATGTTGCCACCCTTCAGTTATATCCAAGAATTGTAAATTCCCTGTAGCCTGTAGGCTACCACATACGGTACTCCAGCCGAAGCCATGCTACCCTCGTTTGCTTACATTTGACGCTTCTCTTCGATTTCCCGCTCGCAATAAGCGGATGTTGTGCTACGTCACGAGACAAGGGGCTGCGTCCCAAATCACCTAAATAAAAGTAGGGGAAAATGGCAACATTTACACACAAAGAAAGTATTTTTTTTTATAACTTTCACACACAGTGCCTGAATAACGGACTGACTCCGCTCACTCGAGTGCCCATCTCTGCTGCCCACTCTGGGCGCAAATGCAGGAACAACCCTTGACAGGGTGCCAATCCATTGTAGGGCACACACACATACAGTCACCCACAGAGGGCCACTTTAGAGACACCACTTAACGTAACACGCATATTTATGGACTGTATGAGAAAAACAGAGTACCCAGAGAAAAACCACACAAGTGAGGGCATTCAGACTCCACACAGAAAGGACCCGGGCTGCTCCACCCTGGGATTGAACCCAGGACCTTCTTGCTGTGAGGCGGCGTTGCTACCTATAGTATAGCAGCATACATAACATCACTTACTTCAGCGTGCTTTCTCAAATGGAGAACAATATTTTAAATTATAAATATTATAAGTATAAATACTGTTGTTTCTTGGCATTCCATTTGCCAAAATGATTTTTAACTGATTCTAAAGAGATTTGTCTGTACAAATGTAAATAATATATTACATTACAGAAATAAAAGTACAGATACCTAAAAATGACTTAGGCACCCTAACAAGGCTCGTAGTTTGTTACTTAGCTCCACCTAGATTGTAGAGGGTTCACAAACTTTCATGCACCACTGTAACGTGCCATTACAACATCGTACTATGAAAGTTAGATCCCCTATTGTGTGATAGTAACCGCTAAGAACGGCTGTAAATGTCATGCCGAGGCATTTTAGTCTTGGAAAAATGCATGTGACTCTTTCACATTTTCTAAAGGTTCTGCACTGTTTGCTGTTTGCCTGTCTGCCTGTATGCTCACACTGTCAAAACAAAGCATGTAGCATGCACAAGAAACCGAGCTCTGCCTGGATAACAGATCTGGGTCAGGCCTATCCTCTAAACCACAGGAAGAGGAGCCCTGTGCTCACACTGGCGTCTCGCCCTCATCTTTGTGTTACAGCACTTTTGGGAACCGAGGCCGAGATCGTTTTCATTGCGCGGACTGATTTAAGGTGAACAGCATTTTAATTACTCTTTGGTGAAGAGGAAAGGAAGTAACAAGGGAGGCTTTTAGAACAGTGTTAAAGATAATCAACTTTGGGTTTTATTGTTCAGGGACAGTCAGTGAACAGGAAGCCCTGTTTCACAGCGCTAAGTCTTCAGGCTTGGAGCACGTCTTGTCCAACATAGTGCTAAAACAAACCAAGAAGGCCACAGCGAGTGCATATGGGAAAAGTAAGGGGAGGGGGGGGGTAGGATTGCCACCCCGGTGCGCATGTTAGATTTACACCGGTGATGAGTGACTTTTCTAGCTGCCGCCTCTTGCACGGATCAATGCTGCGTAGGTCAGAGTGAGTACACAACCAAAGCTCAGCGGAACAAAAGATGATTCACTGCTGCTACAGACATGACCATTGTTAAGCTCTTGTTGTTACGGTTGTTGCCATATCTCCATTTTGCCACACAGTTGCAAAAACTGTTCATCCAATAGCCATGGTATGCCAATTGGACTGTATAATTCCTTATCTGTTAAAGAGCAATACCCACTATCCAAATTTCTGCTCTGAGAATATGGGGTAATGTAATCCCACGGCCAACTACCCGGAGGGCCAGGTCAGATCTCTGCCACTGCAAAAGCATCCAAAGATTGGTGGATGGACACAGCAAGTGTAGTCCGTTCCTTCATGTGGATTTATTCATGCCGTAGTCCACAGTGAAAAGACGTGAAGGAAGGGTCATGAATATGGCTGGTGGATTTCATGAAACTGGAGAACTGGGCAGACCAAACTTAAAGCACCATAGATGTTCCCACATCTCAAATATCAAAGTCTAAAAAACAACCAGTTCAAAATATTGTTGCTTTTCCTTTGCTTTTTTTTACTTTACCTTTTGGAAATGGCAGACTCCTCCATTTGCTCATACTGTCCTGCATTGCATCACAATCCTTGCACTTTTTTTCGCTTCAGATGAATAAATGCAATGTGCTTATAATGCTGGAGCACGATGGGTCTCCTGGGTTACCTGCATATGGTAATGTGGCATTGTGCATCACTGTGTTGAGTTTTCATTATGCAGCGCGTGATATATGGTGGCTCTGGGTGGAGACGAGTCATTTCCATACAGGCATGGCAGGCAGCTGGAGAGGTGTGTCAGGCTGGGTTGGAGATGGTACACTTCATCAGCAGCATGGAACATGCAGAGTAAATAGAGGTGGAGATGATATAGACCGGCTGTAAAAAACTTGGACCCGGACATCTCAAACAAAGTGTGTGCAGAAGTTGGCGGAAAATGTTTTGATTGCATAGTTCGACTTTTGGTGGGTTTGCATTAGCCACGCCAGCATCCACATCCCTTAAACTGCTAAATGAAAATAGAAGCCATTTCCTTTGTTGGTTTTTAGGAGGCAAAACATTAAGATCATTGATATATTAATTGATCCATTAATCTAATAGAGAAAATAAACACAAATATGCGGTAGCAAAAGGATTGATGAACCAATGGTATAGTCCACCCAGGTGATTTGGGCCAGTTGACACTGTATGCAAAGTCAGTAATTTCAAACTTGGGTTTCAAGTTGGATGTGATAGTGATTTTTTAGCGATTGGACCGCCAAATGGGTGCAGTAGTCAAGTCCAACTTTTTCCGCTTGAAGCAGCTGGCAAAGGTGCTTCAAATATCAATCCTTGCACACGAGTACTTTCAAACAGTAATTCATGCCTTCATCACGTTTTGGCTAGAGTACTGTAATGTACTTTATTTTGGAATTAGTCAGTATTCCATCAAACGTCTCCAGTTAGTACAAAATGCTGCTGCCCTGCTTTTAATGGGACCACGCAAGAGAGAGCATATAACTCTTATTTTGGCTTCCTTCCACTGGCTGCCTGTGCATTTGTGAATTCAGTTTAGGATTTGTTTTTAAATCTGTAAATGGACTCTCGCCCCACCATACCTCACTGACCTTCTCCATCCCTATATGCCCGTCAGCTGATCAGCTGCTCAGAAATTATGGAACAACAACTTCTTCATTGTCTATTTTTAAAACTAGTCTTACAACTCATTCCTTGGCTTTCAACCCAGTATGAGACTTCGCTCCTGATGTATTAGTTTGTATTGTTTTACATCTTATAATTATACGTGTACAGCACTATGTTTCAGCTGACATTCTTCTTAAAGTGTGCTATGTATAAAGTTTAATTGAATCAAGTTAAGTCAGATTTATTTATATAGTGTTTCTTACAATGGGACATTGTCTCAATTATTTTTTAAAGCCAGTCCCAAATTTAACAAGCCTAGGGCGACAGTGGAAAGGAAAAACTCCTAAGAGTTGGAAGGAAGAAACCTTGGGAGGACCAAGGGTCAAAAAGGATCCATCCCCCTTGGGGAATCAGATGTTAATTGTAACAAACTATACTATACTAAGTAAACTATACTGCTCACATTTCAAAATGAGCAGTGTAATGTTTATATAAGTTTGTAGTAGTATACAATAACGCTTCACATAGAAATAGCAAAAACATACATTTAAACAAGACATTGAGATATGATCATACTATAGAAACATTGTTTAATATTAGGGTGGATTTAGGGAACTAGTCCATCACAGTGTACCGTAGCCACACCACTCAACAGTCATGTTGCAATTCCGGTCTGAGGTTCGCACCCATATCCTCAAGAACTGCTGTTTCCAGCAACTGGCATTTACCCCTGAGCCACAGCAGATGTTGGATATCTATATTTAGTGAAAAACTCTCTAAAGGTGGAATTCTCCCTTAAGTCAGCCACTAACTATGCACCTCGGTGTATTTTCTCTGCTACTTGAAAAGGCAGCTAAATTTACCCTGCAAACAAACAGAAATATAAAAAGATGAAATAAAGGAAATCTAAAAAAGGTTTCACACAAATCCACTTAAGAACCTGATGATAATTAGCAGCATGGGGTTGAAAGCACATCTGAACTTTGTCTGAGATTAGCAATGGATTCTACGTTAGGTTTAAAAATGTTAGCCTTTTACACAAAAGAGCTGTAGGAGCTCTCAGGGACCAATCTAAGTAAATAAAGCTCCATAAATAACGACTAAAAGTGAAAAACAGTTTCCAGGCAAAGCAGAGGATGTATGCTAGCACCGGAGCTCAGGATATTAGTAACGCTTTGATTTTTGTACTCTGTGAAAACCTTTTTTTGCAAGATTTCACATTTATAATGCACAAATATCACATCAGTAGCGTCACATTTGATTTAATAATTTTTATATACCAAAACAGCATGCTTAGTTTTGGTCTTATACGTATTATAAGTATTGTTCGTATGTTTTATTTGTCAATGCTAAGGTCTGCTGTAAATCTGTCAGATGTACATCAATGTTTTCAATTTGTAATAAGGATAACTCAACAGGTATTAAACAATATGTTAAATATTAAATATGTCTCAAGCATAATCCTGGAGATTTGAGTCATATTTACCTGGAAATAATTGAAATAATTTAACCATTCAGCCCAGTGACTTCTAACCTAAAATTATTTATTTTTATTTATTTTTTCTTCAAGATCTCAGAAAGTTGCCACTGTGGGCCCTTGAGCAAGACCTGCAACCCTGTATTGCTGAAGAGCGTGTGTGTGTGTGTGTGTGTGTGTGTGTGTGTGTGTGTGTTTAGGACCGTGTCCTCATCTACCAAATACCCATGCCATTCGCTTACACACAGACTCGCAGTGCTATGAAAAACGACAGCATTATGAGCTTATAATTAGTTTGGTGTCTTTTGAAATAATGCATTTGTTATTCATAGGGGAATGAATTTTTTAATGGAAGCATTGTCATCAAATAAATCCTCATTAGTGATTTTTCCCACTTACTGCAGGAATGTAAAAAGGATTTTAATGTTGGAATATTTATTGGATTGAAAGCTGCCGGAGTCAAGCCAGCTTGATATCAACTATAGGAGGCAAAACTCGAAAGCTTCTCTGCAGAGCGTTCTTAATATTGCTGTGCAGGGTTGGCTACAGGCTGCTACATGAAGAAGACAGGGGTCTCTTTAAAACAAAACAGGGCTTATTAAAGCAAGCATGCTGAAAAATAGCATGTGGGGGAATTGGTAAGGGCTAAATTAAAACCAAAATGCTTTTAATATCTCGTCTACTCGCAGACCTCACAAGAGTCATTAAGTCTCATATCTTTGTACCACATTTAGTGTGTGGGTGTTGGGATGTTTGGAAGAATATGTTTTGGTTTGTTTTTCGTTTCTGAGATCAGTCCGCACATGAGCAAATGCCTAATTAGCCTCAAATGATTACATATAATGGACAGCATTAGCAGTATTGGTAGCTACATTGGAACCACAGAATTGGAAAGCTTCTTTATTCTGCCAATTCAGACATTATACAATCCTTCCAAAAAATTTTGTACAAAAAAAAAATCACATAAATTGAGAGTGGAAAAGTTGTATGCGTATGACCAAGCTTTAGGATTTGTACGATCCACTGATTTACTCATTCACTGATCACTACATAGATAGTTCTATACAGAACACTATATAGAGGCAAATCAGACAACACTACAAAATGGGCAACGTCCCATATAAAACACTAAATGGTAGAGTGCAATTTTAGAGACACCCTCAGTCTGATCGCCACTATTTATATTGAATACAATATATTCTTTTTTATATGTATGCTTTTAATTATTAATTGCACGTGAATATAGATGGAAAAAACATAAATTAATTGATTAATCCTATTAATGTGACCTTTTATGGGGATTTTTGATTCAGACTTGAAACAAATCTGAATTTGAACGTTCTGCCCGAAAACAATTCAAGTTCTAATTCCAAGGTTCCACTTTCTCTGGAAAACGTTAGATTTACTTTGTCTATGATCGTTTGTGGTGCCAACTTACCTGGATATAATGTAAAAGTATAAACAAGGTCTTAGTGTTTGTGTTGAGATATGCGGCACCACATCGTTTGACTTTGCAGACCCAGTTTGAGCTTCAAACCCAGGTCCTTAGGAACTGCTAGCTTCGTACAGTAGCTTTTACCATTAGTCCATTAGCTATAGTGCTATAACAATTTTACAGCACAACATTTTGGGTCGATTTACATTTGCATTATTTTGAAAAGAAAAGAAGTTGACACCAAGTAAGCAAAGTTTGAAAGATTGACGCGCAATCATATTTGTTAATCACTTAACTTGTTCTGCCTTATTTTTTATAGGGAATTCCTGAGTTAAGAGCTCGGTTCTCTACTTTGTGTTTAATATAACTTTCAGCATTAAAGTTATGTTTGCTATTATAACTACTTTACAACAACGGCTGATGTATCTGCCAAGCTAATACACTGCTCACAAAAATGAGAGGATATTTCACAATGAATATGAAAAGGATCCCACAAGAACTGCTGGACAATCTGATCCTGTCCATGCCCCATCACTGTCTGTTTGTTTTGGCCCTCTTGGGTGACCATACACCCTACTGAACAGTCAATGTGGGGGCA